>VZTJ01002320.1:1912266-2014458 GCA_013397795.1 Orthonyx spaldingii | reverse complement strand
TGGCGGCCGCCTGCCGCCCTCCTGCCATCCCGCCGGGGCCGGTCGGCGTCTGCGCCTCGCTCCGCTCCCAGCCCAGGTGCGCCCGAGGCGCCGGGGAGGGCCCGGGGTGAGGCTGCGCTGCCCGGCGGGGTCTGGCGGGGCGCGGGGTCCGCGGCCGCCGCTCTCGGGAGGGGCAGAGCCGGCGGGCGCGGCCTGCCCTCCGTGCCGCTGGCGGTGCCCCGGGGCGGGGGGAGCGGCCGCCCGTGGGATTCCGCCCGTGGAATCCGCCCGTGTGCCTTGTCTTGCGGGAGCTCTCCCCGCTTCCTCCCTAATACCCTCTTCCGTCGTACGGGAAGGGCTTAGGGCTTTCTATAAAGGAGATGCTCCGTAGATTATTATGATGTGGGGGAGACGGTGTTTCTGTGCTGGGTGGGTTTGGGTTTTCTTGGTTTTTTGGTTTTTTGTTTGTTTGGTTGAGGTTTGGGGTTTTTTTTGTTGTTGTTGTGTTTTTGGTTTTGTTTTTTAAATTAGTCGCCCTGTTGCTGGGCTAGTGCATTGTCGGTGCCAGCTGAGAAAACGTACTAGTTGTTCCAAGGTAGGCAGGTGGTGATGGAGAGCATCAGAGGGGCCAACACCCAGGAGAGAAGGCAGTTCCTCACCTCGAGCCGCTAGGAAGATGAGGGATGCCGGGATTCCCGCTGCGGGGCTATTCCTTGCTTCTGCTCTCAGCTTTCATCTCTTGTGTTGGTGGGTGAGCAGGCAAAACTCCGTTGCAGTCCTTGAAGCATATGCAAGGGAAAAGGATATTTTTCAAGCAGGGTTTTGTGTTTCTGCAGCAATGCCTCTTCTAGGGCTGGAAGAGCAAGAGGCTGAGCTCCTATTCTGTTCTCTTTATGGATGTGAGAGCTCTGCACGCTGTTGCTGAACTACTCCAGCCTTGCACGCAGAGATCCTCCTCCTGTCTGCATCGTGCACTGCCGACCATGGCTGCGGCAGGTAGCTGTCTGAGGCAGCAACAGCCTGCAACTGCCATAGTGAAATTAGTAATGATCGTGCATATTCCTGCGTGCCGTGCCTTGGGCGAGGGAAGCTATTACCTGACTTGTACTCGGTAGGCTTGTCAGGATGGTAATACATTAGTCATGGTCGTATGTGGAAAAATTGTTACAAATACATGTTTATCTAGTAAAGCTTTCAAACGTCTCAGGCTGTAAGAGAATGTACATCTGAGGAGGGTTGGGAAAATCCATTGGCACACTGATAAACGCAGATCACGAGTGGCTCTGCAGTATTGCAGGAGAGAAGTTTAAAATTGTCCTCTTAGTTTCTTTTGTTGTCCTCATGCCTCTCTGCTGTTTTTCAGAGAGGTGTTGAGCACCACCAGCTTCCAGTGTAATGAGTGATCAAATTGTATGTGACCAGCTGATACTGGCTCCTTGGCTAGTACAATCTACAAGTCCCACTTTATTTTACTATCTATGTCTACACTTAACTGTTTATTTCCCAGATGTGGTGTGTGTCAAAATTTAGCATTTCAGATAGTCTTTTGGGTTTGCCTAAAACAACATGATCATTAAGATTCTTCTTGCTTTAGTGTGTGTGCTTTTAACAGCAAAGAGATCTGCAGTTGGGGAAAAAAAACCCCAAGCCTTTTATAAAATACATTTGTGTGTGATAGAAGCATGAAGTGCCATTTTTAATAGGTGGGTTGAATACGAAAAGTATTGGCCTTTTCTATTGTACAGACTTAAATACTACCTCTAGTTGTGTGGGTGTTTAAAATTTCTCTCATTTTTGCTCATTTGGCAATAGGAAGGAGAATCTCCCCCTTTGTACTTCTGGCAAGATGCTCTTCAAGGAGAGATCTCTGCCTCAAGAAGCCTCCGCATTGAATAACTCTCAGGAATATGGCCACATTTGTCAGAATTTACCTAAAACTGTAGTATTTAAATAATTAAATCAGAATTGTATCAAAACCTTGGTTGCCTTAATTTAGCTCCTGAGATTTTTCTAGCATGCAGAAGAACTGGATGACACATTACAATTGGTGAAAGACTATATTTTATAGGAGTGTGGAAAAATCTAAAGCTGTAGAAACCAAGCATTGCAAGGAGCAAATGCTGTACCATGTTTTGGAACTAGATCTTTTGAATTCATTTCAGTTGGTGTTAGACCTGCGGTTGAGAGCAGCTATCTTTAAAAATACACATGTAAAAAATATTTGTGTTATGCTTGGTTTTTAACTTTAACTTAATGTTGACAGTTTTAATAATCTGATATATAATCCATGGTTCGCTTATGTTAAAGGTTTTTTTTACATTTTAGATTGGAATTTTATAGAAGCTGAAACTAGATATTGTTTTGATTCCTTTTGTCTGACTTTAAAATGAGAGTTACAATAAACTTGTTAATGTTGTAGCTGATGTGCCCTAGCTTAGTTTTCAAAACTTGGTGTTGAAACAAAGAAATTGCAGATCCTTTTTAATGCTCTCATAGATCCTATCAGTTTAGTTTAATAATGATGGGGGGGAAAATAGACTTGGAGCTTTTAGTACTGACATGCATACTGTAGCTTTATGTTCCTAACAAAACCATTGAGATTATACTTTTCATAAACCTTCTTTACCAGTGAAGCAGCTACAGGGAAGTGTAAAAACCTATGTGATCAGTATAGAGAGAGCCTCTTCATAAAACAGAGATTTGGGCTAGTTTGGTGGAAACTGTTATTGGAACACTGATCTAATTAACATAATGTTCTGGTATATAAAGGGTGGCTACAAAGAAGATAGAGGCTCCCTTTTACAAGGAGTCCCATGGAAAAGATGAGAGGTGATGGGTACCAGTTATTCCTGGGGATATTGCAATGGGACATGAGAGGAAAATTTTTCACAGTGAGAGCAATCAGCTGAAGGAATAATCTTCCCAGGAAACTGGTGGATTCCCCAACACTGGATACTTGCAAGACACAGCTGGAGAGGGTGCTGGGACATCTTGTCCAGGTGGTGTTTTTTGCAGGAAAGGTTGGGCCAGATGATCCTTGAGGTCCCTTCCAACCCAGTGTTTTGTGAACTGTAGTACCAGAGTGGTCTGACATTAGCTGTGGCTTTTTCTGTTGTTGTATGGAGCAGGACCATGTGAGTGGGAGGAGACCTAAGACTGGAAGTACAAGGTAGAATAACAGAATAATTTTTGTAAGCAGAAAACACCCTCTCTCTATATATATTGAAAAGTCAGTTCAGTGCTGCTATAAAAATAACTACTTATAATACTGACTATATATGGAAACCCTTGAAAACTGTTCACATGTAAGCATTGGCTTTCACTCTCTCTCAAACATATAACAGCAGTAGAAATCTGTACAGAAAAAACCTAACCAACACTTTTTCTGAGGTACTGTTTAAGTTCTGAGTAGGATATGAGTTCTTATTTATGAAATTTTTTCTGGTTATGTGCTTATTGTGTGTGAAGCATGGACATGGGTCATGAAACAGTAATGAGAGAGAACTACCCTGAAAATGTGTTGACATGGAGGATAAATGAAGTCATTGTGAACTATGTGCTTATCATGTGAAAGGAACAAGAATGCCTAATATTTGCCATAATTTCTATTTGAGAATTGTAAAGAATTTTAGCATTACCTATGAGCTAAACCTATAAACTCTAGATTATTATCTTGATTTTTACTTCAGAATATAATCATTCTCATGTTATTTCTAACATGAGAATGATGAGTGTTTGTAATATAATGAATAATAGAATTTATATTTTGGTTCCAAATTCTGCATTTTAACTACGATACTTTAGTACCTAGATTGAGATTTGTTTGTGAATGGTTATACCAGCTTTCTGCATCAGAAGCAGTAAGAATTAATTTTATAATATGAAATAATTATTAAATAATAAATTAAAACAAACATTAAAACAAATTATAAATAAACTGAGGAAATGACTGTTACATCAGCCTTGTTGCTGAGTCTATGCAGTTGCATATTAAATATGGATGAAGGAAAAATGTTACATTTCTGAATGTTCACAAGACTAATGTATTAAGCTTTTAAATTTTTTTTTAAATGTAGAACATGATAATATATTTCTTTATTACTGTGCTAATTAAGGTATGTTAGCCTGGCAGAAATAGTTGTGTTAAATATCTTGACTAAGTCACAATGAAAGAACAAAATAAATATAAAAGGTGCTACATGTCTTAAACTCTGTTGCTATAGAAATATTGCATATTCTTTTCCTCCCTTCTCTGAAGCAACCGTGAGAATTTCATTGGAAATAGGTTAGCTTTCAGAAAACTTCAATGCCTGTTTCCTTTAGGCAAAGTGACTTCCAGAAATGAATGTATGGGCTCTTAAGTTGTGTTCCTCTTCTCACTCATGTGAAGTTTGAGACGTAAATTACATTTAGCTGATGTGGAGTAAAAATGATCTATTGCTGTGTTTTAAAAGGACAAAAATGCATATGGATTAGTTATAGTTATTATATGATGATTTTATGTGATACTAAAGTGTTAGTTTCCCAGAAGCTTTTAATTCTAGCTTTAGTGTAATTAGATTTATTTTTCTAACATTACTTCAGCAGAGATATTGCAGCTTGGCTTCAAATTTGAATTCCTGATACAACCTTTTAGTGTTGGAATTGCCTACTAGTGTCTTGAAATTTAATCCTTTAGTTATTTATTTATAATGATAGGATATGTTAACACTGACACTTATTTGGAAAAAAATATAATCTTTATGTGGTGATGTTGTTGGCATTTAAAAGAAATACTTGCCTGGCAATTTAAAAAAAAAAAAAGAGAGAAAAAACCCCAAGTGTGAATCAACTTTTAACTGAATCTTCATTATGCCAGCCACATAGAGCACCATTATTTTGGTAAATTGTATCACTGTTTCTGTCACTGTCTCTGTTAATCTGTAGTTACAGATGACTATAGCAGTACAGATGTTCATGGTAGCACACTGCTGTATTCAGCTGAAGGAAGGGGAGAATGTAGTTGCAAGGTTCAGTAGAATAAAATATTTATTCAACTATTAAGTATCAAAAAATTGTTTTTGGAGTTCGAATATGAAATCCAAATTTTTTCACTCCTTTCTCCTTTTCATTAATTAGGTGTCAGTGTTTAAAAGTCATCCTGTATTGTAGGAACTGTACATTTTTTAATGAATTTGGAGAAACAGTTTACACTTAGTATGATTTCTTTGTAGAACTATGTACTGGCTGAATTCATCATCAAATTCACAGGAGTTGTGATCCTAAAATGGATTTTTTTAAATGTGCCTACTAAATTGATAGTTCTCTGGGATAACTGTCTGGAGTTTTCCAGTGTGTTTGGTTTGCTTTGAGTTAGTGCTTATGAAGTGAGCAACTCCTCAGCTGTAAAGTCCCACTTATATGAAAGTAAGTGAATGTACATCAAGTGCTTTTCAGTCTCATCACTTCCTGACTTTGAGAGGGTAGATCCTTCTGCTTGGCCTGCATGTGATATTCTGGGTGATATTTTAACTTGTTAAACCAATCTGATTTCATGGCTGCAAAATAACTGCCTGCTTTTTAAGCTTTGTACTACCAAGTGGGACTTTGTATTTCTATATATTTGTCTTTAAAGCACAGAATCTTTTGAATTAAACTTGGTAGCATAGTAAATTTGTGTATATAAGCTTTCTACTAGTTGCTATGTTTCCTAATCTTAAGAAGGTCATATTTATTTTTGTGTAATTCACTTCTCACAAGCTCCCTGTGTTTGCCTCAGCATACATCAACACTGTGCTGGTGTTGGTAGAGCAGAGGGTCCAGTGATCCCTGAGTGTTGGGAGCTCATGATGCTTGTGGTGTGTGCTACTCTTCTTCTCTCCTCTCCCTTTTCATCTGGACACATTTCTAGGTGATGGCGAAGAGGATGGTGTTCTGTTGGGAGACCTGTAGTAGATAAACGTCAAAAGTCTACTGGAAGGATTTGGATCTGACTTTGGATATTACTTTCTGCTGGCTCTTACTCTTACCAGGGTCACTGAGATTTGTTGTATCTTGCATGTTGCAGCATATCATGTTAATTGCAGGTTTGTCAGAGGCATATTCATTTCAGTGAATAAGTGTATTGTAGTTTGGTCATTCTGCTTCTTTCAAGATGGTGAGGGTGGGGTTCTTTTCATTTTGTTTTGGGGGTTGGTTGGGTTTGTGTTTCTTTTTGTTTGTTTATTTGTTTTTGTAGGCTGCATTTTTTGCTGTTACCTGAAATATTAATGGCAAAACCAAGGTGCACGGAAGGTGGGGACATGTCATAGTCAGCTCTTCATAAAGCTCTTCTTGTCAGACCTATTACACTTGTTTTAAGTTCCTGTTAACCTGCTGTGTTCGATAAAACTTTCCAGTAGCTAAAAACAAATTGCAGGAAAAATTTCCTTTTCTGTTTTTTATTGTGAACACTTGGCAACATTTTGTTTATTCCCTGGAGTCACTTAAACCCTCTCTACAAATATTTGTGCACATGTAATAAGTTAAGCATGTGTTTAACTTCAGTTGCATGGCTTATAAAGGAGTGTATGCAGGATTAAGGCCCATCTGACTTTGTGACCCGTTTCAGAGGTGACGAAATCTTAAAGCTGTCAAAACATATAGTATCTTGTGTAGTATATTAAACTGTTTTTAACACATCTTAATAGATATTTCAAGTTGATGTTGTTCAGAATAGTTGGTAGGCATACTGGAAGCTCTTCAGTATTTTGTGTTGTGTAAATATAAATGTGATGATGAACAGGAGATGGGCATAGGTTTATAATACATTAAGACAAGTTTGCTTTTAATGTTATATACCATTTGAGATGAAAAATTGTTTATTGTGCTTATGGGTTATTTATATATAGGATTATTCATCCAAAAGTTAAAACTGTTTGTTAGTCAAAAGGTAGGCAATTGTCATAGCAGTGACAGTAGATGTTACTAATTTTCAGTTGTGAACCTCAGAACGTACACTACTTATAACCTTTTTTATTGCAAGATGGGTGTTTACTGAAATGAGGCTGAATCTATTAATAAATATAGGATACTCCCTTTCCAACTTTCTGCTGCTGTTTTTACTAGGATTGCGTAGAGTATTTTGAAATGATAATTAACATCAGTGATGGAAAAGGGCCCTCAGGAGTTTTTCTAGGTAGACCTTCTGCTCAAAAGCAGTATTTTCCTAAAAGTATGTTTATTCCTAAAATGTCAGTAGGAAGAATTTGTGTAAAATTAAATTATTCTTCTTTTTCTGGGAAACACACACACTTCCCTACTCAGCTTATTTTAATGGCACTGTTGCATTATTTTCTTTTGAGCACTTGAAAAGAGAATTCTAACTAAAACAAAGCAAATGTCTTTGGTGCAAGTAGGCTTTTTTTTTTTTCCCTCTCCTTTTGGTTCTGATCTCCCTCTGTTTTCCTTTCTGCTCTTGATCTACCACATCCACAATGTTGCTGTCAGGTTGTTTGCTTAACTTTGGCAAAAATTCTTCCAGTCTTCCTTGCCTTGCATGTCGGACAAGGATGGAGTATTCCCAAATCCACCACTCCAGACATAGATGCATAATACGCTGTTATCTACTTACATCTATAAGCTTTTTCAAAAAAAACAAAGAAACCCCCAACTCCCCTCACCTTAACTAATCCTTTTATGAAAACACCTACAATGAATCTGTGCTTGCTTCAGAAGTTTCATGCTTTAAAAACTTGCGTCTACCTTATGGACCTCTTCACACTTTCCTGATCCATCTGTTCATCTAGCACAGCTTCTTCTCTATCCCTTCACACAATCTTAGGCTGTTGAGATGCAAGACGCCTTTGCAGATCCTTTAATTGGTAGTAGTCTTTATTTTTACTTCTCTACTTTTTGTATTTCTTGAAAAACAAAACACTCACTCCCCTCAAAAGAAAAGGAAAAAAAAGAAGGCCAACCCGAAAAAAAACCCACCCCAAAGGCTCGTGCTTTCTTTCTCCATCCCTTGCTCCATTCCTGGCATTATTATTGCAAAGGATGTTTCAAATTACATGCCATTATAATGTTTTTATGCAACCATTCCTTTTCTCCTTAACTGTGAAATCTTGTTTGGGTACAGCTTGTGTTTAAAGGCAGTTATTTATGGAGCGCTGTGGCTGTACATCGTGATGTACAGTCGGTAATGTGGTGATCCGGTAAGTCTACAGACCAAAGCTACTACTTTATGCTGTACAGCCTATTATAAAACAGAAAACCTTGAAGTGGGGAGTGGCTAGTGCTGATGAAATGCTTTGTGGAACAGGTGGGACTTCAAAGTTTTATTTTAGTTGGAGGGAAGGTTGCTTATGCAATTGTTCCATCTGTCCATCCATCTGTCCATTAGCCTGTCTTCCCACCCTGCCAGTAACTTCTGAACTGCTTGCCCAATTCCTGGTCGAGTTTGGCAGAGGGGCAGTGTTCTCCAGCCCTGTTGAATGCATATACAGGACTGACAGAACAGGCAGATGGCTAGAGAACAGATTGGGCAAGAAATGGGGAACCCCAGTCTGTGTGGCTGTGGCTGGCCTGTAGTAATAACCACCATGGCATTTGCTGCCTTTTGCTAGGCCAGTGTGCGTAGGGAAGGTCGGATGGGAAGTGGCAGAGTCATGAAGCTGTTGCAGGAGGTTATTGCATGTGCATGATGGGAGGGAAGTCAGGAGCAGTAATTTGGGGATTTTGTTCTAGGTGGGAAGCAAGGGTATGCTCATGTGTGGTCATGTTACTGTGGGAGACCTGTTTGACGGTCTAACTTATGTTTTTAAAGAACTTCCTGTCTTTAAGGGAATTGGGGAAAGAGCTACTCGGCTTAGACATATCATCAAGAGCAAGAAGGAATAGGTGGCATAGAAAACATCATCTGATGTACGTGGGTAAGAGGTTGTACATATCCTATAAAGTCAGTGACAGAAATATGAACTCGATGAAGGAAGAAGTTTGTCAGTCAGCCAAGAGGAACTTCAAACATAGAACCTCATATATAGAAATGAGGGGGATTAGAGAGACAAGAGGTGCTGTAGCACAGCAAATCAAATTGAAATCATTGAAATATTTCTTGAAAAAATTGGAGGGCTGAAATGTTTTTTTCAGCTTAGGATTTAAAGAATTCTGTAGCTTCAGCACAACAAATGTGTTGGTTGACTCTCTTTAAAAACGGTACTACTGGTATAAATAAAAACAGATTTCAGTATGAAGGTGACAGTGTGGGATGCCCACAATAATAGTAACAAAACAGTATTTTCAGAAGGTGAACTGTGACTCTGCTTTTCCCAAGCAAATAGCTATTCCTGTCATTTGGAGATCATTAAATCTGTTTCAGTAAATTCTATGCACATTGACGTTTTAGTTGCCTAAAGCTCTGTGCGTGAACAACATATCTGAAAAAAAGAAGGCATGGCCTGCCATTAACCTAGTTGTTTTTCATTTGCTCCTGCTGACTCAATAATATTATGTGATATAACTCACAGAAAAAAAATCTATGTATATTTGTAATTAATGTATTTGAAAGTTAAGATAAACTTAATAGTTTTAACTATTAAGTTTGGATGCTTGAAGATGTTTGTTTTGCTTTTTTTTCTTCTGAGATAAATCACATTTGTTTATATAAATCATCATAAAATACAGTGACTAAAATTGTATTGCAAATAATATGTGTGAATGAGGGGAGATAGGAAGATACTTGTATTAAGGTCAAAGTCTGCTCGCCTTTGATCATACAAACTACTGAAAGCCCTGGAAGGCTTGGAGGCCTATCCTGTATTTTTCCACACCAGTAAAATGGGTGACCTTTTGTTTGACTGTTCCAGTTATAGTCACTTAAAATAACATTTGAGCTATTGTTGGCTATTTCACTGAGAATGGAAGGCAGATCAAGCTTGTTAGCTTGCTGCTCTTCAAAGAAATTAACCAAAGGGAGGTATGCTGTCCTTAAAAAAATTAGTCTACACAAAGCTTCAGTACTAATGAGAAGAGGTTGTTCAGTTATTGAAAAAATAAATAAACAATTTTACACTAGTAAATTTACTTTCCCACTTTAAAATCAATGGGTAATTTTTTAAAATCCTGGTTCTTAGACATTTTTAACAGCTCCGATTTTAAAAGAATTTATAAACAATAGTTGTAATTTTCACTTTGTGACTATCAAACTATTTTGGAATTTTTCTTGCTCACTTTCTGATATTTTGATGATGTGTTTTATTTTTGATCTCTTTGTAACTTGTGAAGTACAGCAACAGTTACAACATATCAGTTCCCACCAAATTGCCAAGTCCCATGCACTTTTAAGCATCCAAAACCATTCGGACCCCCAAATTTGGGGAATGACATTTAGCACTGAATATACAAGGGTGATGGTGTAGGGCATGAAAGTAATGTAATGAATGCATGAATGTAATGCATGAAAATAAGAATGTGTTCTTATACTGTTGAATGTCAAAGGTAAGGGCTGTATGATGGGACCCCCCCCAGCCTAATTTGTGCTTCTGGAAGTTGCTGTACAGATGAATGACCAATTTCTATAAGTTGTTGTGAATGTAACTAATACTTAAAAAGGAAGATATGGTGTATTTCCTACCCTTAAAGCTAGTTTTGCATACAATGCCAAGAATGAAAGAGTGGAATCTGGGTTGCAGTACTGAACTGGAGGCAGAGACGAAAGCGAGACTATTCTGTTGAGCATATTTACAGATTTTTCATCTGCTGTGGAGCCGTAACATTGAGAGAGCCATGTGTTGGGTAATCTGGAAGACTGTGTGCTTTATTCTGGGCCATGTGATTGAGAAGGGTCTGGCACAAGGCTGTGCTGAGAAGTTGCCCCTGTGGATAAGGCTCCCACTGGCCTGGAGAGTTCCTGCTGGAGGTGGAACACCAGGTGAGCTGTACTGCCCAAGTATGGCATTATACTGTGGAAAGCAGTCCTTTTGCTGTGTTACTAATATTGAGAGGATATGTTGTGCTAAAGATTTAAATTGGGGAACTGCAGATTCAGTTTGATGTTTAAAGTGTGGGATTTGACAGCTCTGCATGTAGCATATATATTTGTGCAATGTTAATTTACATTTTTTTTAATCATTCCATGGCTCATTCATATCTCATGGGATAAAAAGCCAGTCTACCTGTGAAGCTGAAATAATTGGATTTTATTTCAGGTGCAATGATAGATAAAGATTAAAATGGACCTTTAGGATCAATTACATTTGTGAGATGCATGGTAAATTTTTTCTTAACTTCCTTTTCCTTCTCTAATAGACTTTACCATTTTATTGAGGAACTGCAGGACAGATTAAATTACATATGGCTGACTGTGGTGGTGAAGTTCTGTGCTGTAAATCAGAAATAATTTTGAACGTGATGTGAATTGCTTAATGTCTGCAAATGCTTGGTAGTTACATAGAACAGATTTTTGGCATGATACCACAGCAGAAGTGTCACCATAGTATGCTTTAACCTGAAGTTTGAATCTGGAAGGAAAATAATAAAAGCTGAGATCGTTTTCAGCTTTTGATAACCCTGCTTTTGTCTCCTTACATGTTGCAAGCAAAAGCACAAGGATGTTACTGCAGAGTAGTGTGCTCACATTTAGGTTCTGTAGGGCCACTGGTAGAACAGTAAATGATGCTGAGCACCTAAGTATCTGTAAGCTAGATAATGTCCTGTGATGTGTGCTTTAAGATTGACTTTATGAGTACAAAAATGTACAAAATGTACCATTAATGCTCTATGGTTTTATTGTAAATCAAGCTAAATAAATTGTTTGTTACAAAAATCAGATTATTTTAAATTATAAAATGCCTTCATGGAGTATTTAAGTAACAAATAATACCATGCTAATAGCTCATTTTCTCCTGCTTTTTTTTTGTTTGCTTACTTGGGTTTTGTTGTTGTTGTTTTTTAAAAAATGCCTCCAACATACACGAGCTGAGGAGAAATTGTCCAAAAGGTATATGGATTACTGGAACATGAAGAAGTGTTTTTAAATAGTGTTCAAGAAAGTCATCTGGAATGTGTACATACTGCTACTTTTTTCCTAATTACTCCTTCAGTTTGATAAGTCATTTTCCATTTTCTCTGATTAAATGAAGACAAAGAGACATTTTTGAATATTGTTCCTTAGCAATACAGAATAAAGTAATGTATGTTGTGTTTATCACTTTTATTATAACTCAAGATGTTTTCTAATAATTCCATCTGAGGAAAATAATACTGTCACTTAATTAATAGCAAAACCAAAGGCAAAGGAAAAGAAGAAACAGCTCAAACTAATCTAAAAAAAATGAAAGCAGGTTTTGATCAATTGCACTGCAGTACCTGAGAGAAATGTAATGCTTCTGAAGGAGAAACATACAAAATAAGTTTTCCCATTGATTTCAAGTTAAAATGTCAGTAGTGGGGGGACAGAAAACTGTGCATGTGCCAGTGCTAGCTATTTATGGTACAGCTGTGACTGGAGTGCTAAAAAAAGGTGGAATATAAGTCAAGGTAGCAACTGGACTAAATTCCAGGTGAGTAAATTCTAGGGTGCAGCCATTGACTAAGACTCACTTTGGTTCATTACTATGCTCCTAAAATACTGTGAACCCAGCATACCTGAATTAAAATCTAAACACTGTGAAGCATACATCCTTATGACCCTTCCCTTTCACAACAGAAGAATTAGATGAAGAGAGGAATTTGTCCTTTGGTAGTGAGAAAGAGATTTAGTTAAAGTGTTGGGTAATTAAGAGTTACTTACCTACATTTGTTATATGATGAAAGGTGTGTATTTTCTATCAGAACTCTTGAGAGTCCGTGTTTCCAAACTAGTAGTCTGAGCTTTTTGTTTAAAACTTTGCTAAAATTGTGGGATATAATAAACCGCCCCTGTGCCTTCAAGGAGTTTAGGTAATAAAGCATTGTGTACAATGGTGTAAATGACTGACCAATTGTTCAAAGTTATTAAGTGGAGTAAATAAAATATATTAAATGTGGAAAGAGTGGGGGGGGAAAAAAAAAAATCTGTGCTGTATAAAGAGTTATGCTGAGCATGACCTGAAAATATACTTTGGGTTCCATGAAAGGGCCTATTTAATTGCCTTATTTTGCATATCTTCCTTTAAGAAATTTGTGAAACGAAGTGGAGAGATACAGACTGGAGCAAACCTTGAGAAAACAGAAATCTGTAGCATGCTTACACTTCTTGGTATAAACTGTGAAGATTCTGGACTGTATCTGAAGTTGCTATGTGGTTTTCACCTTTGTTGCTTGCCTCTGATCAGGGTGGCACCTTTATTCTTTCATTCCCCACTATTCATATGCTGTTGCTTATACAGTTTTAAGGTAAAAAAGTGGTCAGTATTTTCTTTGGCACTTATTTGTAATGGTTCTTTTAGTTAAACACTATAATAATCAAGTAGCCCGTTTGCAAAATAAAGAGCATAATTCTCCCCAATTATCTGGTAATACTATAAACTCTCCCTGTATTGTAAGTATTTCTTGCAGTAGAGGCACAGCTTAATGGAATCAGAGCTGAAGGATGTGAACAGCAGTGGTTTTCATCTATTCTGCCTGTACCAGAAGGTAGAGGTTAAGTTGAAATGAGTTTTGCTGGTGCATATACTGAGAAGACATTTTAGATAGGTTTTGCAGCTTTGTCGGTGACATGAGGTGGGATGTTCCGAGCACACCTCAGTGGCCCTGCTCCTATCTCTGTCCACAGAAAGTTGCTTGGAACTTCTTAATTTTCTCCTTTTTGATAGTGGAGTTCTTGGTTCAGCATTTAAGATTACTGAATAGAAACCAAACCTAAAAAGTCTTCCTAGGTTGTAGACTGCTTTTAAGAAAGAATACTGAAGTATGCTGAGCTCTTTTATTCAGTGATAATTGTCATTTCTCCCTAAAGTTCCAGTAACGTCCTTCACTATTTTATCCATTTGTATTGAAGAAATTAAAGCTATTCAAGTGCATAATGCATTTGTTCTTCTAACTGGGACACAAAACCCCACTATGATTTCAATAATATTTTTCTCTTGAAGGCTAAAGGTCTGGTAGTAATTAAGTCATAATTACATAAACTTTATATTTCTAGCTTTGCAGTTCAGTTGTACTCTTGTAAAAATAAAAAGCAAAGCAATAATTGATGAATGAGGTGATAGGATGTGGAAATACCAAGAGGGGAAGCACTGAAGCATTGCTTGTGAGACTGGGGGAGGAGGGGGAAGTGTGTTGCTGTAGTACATCTATAAACACATTTTACAAACACTGTAATTCAGAAACAGCAGGCTAACTTGCTTTTTCAACAGTGGGAAATACACCTTTAATGAGATCTGCTCTTCCACTCTATTTTACAGACAGCTTAATCGCTGTAGTTCTTGGGTTTTCCAGTGTGGGTTATTCTGTTTGATAGGCTTCTACTGTTCTGAAATTTTTGGGGGGAACTTCTGCAAACATTGCAGTAGGTTAGAGAGAGGAAGGGAAAAAAATGGTTGGGAAAAATCCTAGTGAAATATCAGAATCAACACTTCTGTGGTTTCTTTTTAGCATTTAAGAACTTCGTGTTTAGATGCCAGTTGTGTGCTGTGTCAAATAGAAATAGAAAAAAGTCTCAGTCTGCATTTCATTTATGTTCATTTTCACTAGAGGAAAAAGGTGTAAACTCAATTCAGTGCATTTCTGTTTCTCTGAAGTTTCAAGTCCTGTGTCACCCTGAAGTGAAGCCTACCTATTTTTTTCCCTTAAAAATCCTTACATTCTTATAAATAGTCCACTTGTATGATATAGAAATACTGTGCATATGGTTTATAAATGTAAGATGATTTTAAGAGAAGCCTTTAGTATGCTACGTGGGGTTTTAATCTTTTTGGGTTTTTCTTACTCTGCCTACTTTTATTCCTTAAATAGAGTTTTGAAACTCTTCTGCTGAAGTATTAAGAAAAAAGCGTTTGAAAATTATGGTGAACTGTGTCTTATCAATTGAACAAAAGGAAAAAAAAGGACTGACACTAATTAGCTAATTGTCTGTTATTCCAGCTGATGTTCTAACAGTTACCTTTAGATATTTGCAGTACACAGTCACATTTTGAAGAATGAAAAAACTCTAGCCTTGGTATTTTTGTTGAAAGATGTGTCTGTGATAGCTTATCCATAATGGTGACAGTAATAAAATGAAATACTGAACTAGAACTATTGCCCGAAGTCTTATTTCCTGTCAAATACCCCAAAAAACATAGAATGATCCAAGGTGTCTGTCCTAAATTAACTGAAGAAGCTGATGCTCAGTTTCTGGTTTCAGATGAGACAATAATGCATTGATCAGCTACTCTGAAAGAAGGGAACATGCAAGAAACCATTCATCTCTAGAAGATTGGTATCTATATGTAAAATTGAAACTATTTGCTAGGCTCTGCTGGTGGGTAGGAGGTGTAGGAAGTTCTACTTTGTTAGTCATCTTCTACATATGGAATCTCTACTGTTATTCTGCTGCACTTCCCGGTGGCTAACATCTTAATATTTGGTGGAATTAATGAGATTAGCATCAGCGGGTTTTAAAACTTATTGATTTTTATAAAGGTGTATGTCATAAGTGGAAATTATACACATATAAACTTGTACTGCTATTACTTGCCTGAGAATAAAAATTCACTGTTACTGCCTATAGGGTTTATTTTGCAGCATAAGATCATGTGACAGTGTCTTCAATATTAGTCTTTTATCTATGTTTTCTACAACTGGGTCTGTATAATACTTGTTCACACTGCATACAAGATGTACTAAAGAAAATGTATTAGTTAGGACCAATTCTTTTTACAAGGCATTTTATTTGTTAGTGAGTGTAGGATTCTGTTGTTAATCATGTTTGTGTGCTAATCAATGGAAATAAATTGAAGGAGATCAGAAAATGCTGGGAGTGGTAGCTCCATATTTTTCTATGCTTTTATATCAGTTGAAGAAATGCTTTTAAATCAGAAATAAGTGTCTTTTCCTTCTCAGGAAGACTCCCATATTAAAACAATTTAATTGTAATCCTTAATGAGTGTTGAGATGAATGAATCAAGTAATCTGCACTTCTTAAACTACTGAAAACATCCTATTCAATTTCCATTCTAATTCAATTGAAACTGATAAAATTACACTTAATAGCTATTAGATCAGTTTTACAGGAGTGTATTTCAAAAGACTAATGTCAAAAGGTAGTAGATTTTTTTCCGTGTTACAAATCAAAAAAGAAAAGAAGGCTAATTATTTGAAGGCATAAGCAGATAATGGATGTTCTCTTTCTGCTAGTAAACTTAAATAAGAATTTCACAATATTAAAATCTGTTGATTTTTGAAGCAATTGAGAGGAAGAGAGGGAATTGTTAGAATCATAAAATGTCCTGAGTTAGAAGGGACCCACAAGGATCATAGAGTGCAGTTCCTGGCCCTGCACAGGACACCTCAAAAATCCCACCATGTGCCTGAGAGCGTTGTCCAAAAGCTTCTTTCTCTGTCAGACTTGGTGCTGTGACCACTTCCCTGGGGAGCCTGTTCCAGTGCCCAGCCACCCTCTGGGTGAAGAACCTTTTCCTGATATCTAATCTAAATCTCCCCTACACAGTGTTGCCCCATCCCAAGTGCAGAACCTGGCACTTGCCCTCGTTAAACTTCATAGGGTTGGTGGTTGCCCAGCCCTCTGATTTGTGCAGATCTCTCTGCAGGGCCTCTCTGCCATCAGGAAGTCAACAGCTCCTCCCAATTTTGTATGATGGGCAAACTCACTTCGTATACCTTCAAATATAAGTGCAATAAGCGGGCTGTTTTCCCTTCTCTCCCTGCCCTCTTCAGCTCCCACAGTTCAAATTTGTCATTATAGCTGGATTGCTGCACTCAAACAGAACAATCACTCCTGACTAGATGAAGTCATAAGAACATAGATAAGTTGTGACTACAGCTATAACTTAATAATTTTTGAAATTTCTGGGTTGCTGTGTTCTTTCAGACACGTACCGCTTAGCAGTGTTTTCAATATTCAGTGAAAGCAATCTGAAGACATGGTAGAATGGAATGTCTTAATTGTTCTGTGCTTCATGTGAGCTATTGTGGGTGAAAAATCCTTTAGTCCTTTACTAGTTTCTTTGGCATGCTAACCTTTTCTGTTGACATGTACTCACTTTAGGTTCTTCAAATCAGGTACATGCTTTGTGGCCTTTTAGTAATGAATGTGACATTTTTAGAAAAAAAAATATTTTGAACATATGGCTGATTTATTACTCAGTCATTTTCAATTAACTGTTGTGACTTTTGGTTAGCTCAGACAGTTTGCTTTTTAGCTTGTTCTGTTCTGTAGAGCTATAGTCTTTTTACTGCAAGGTAAGGCTAATAGGTTTTTAGACCTTGAGTAACTACTGTAATCAGCTGCCTCAGTCTGCCACAAATCAATTTATGAAACTCCATCCAGAAATTTGTGTGTAAGGATGATAACATCGAGTTTGAGCTAAACTAGGTTTTACTTGCAAATCTATATTTGGTAGATTATTCTTTTATTGAATTACTCTCCTTGTTATAATTGTCTTATTGTCAATATGACATGAAATTATGATCCTTTTGAGTTTCTGGGATGTTTTGTTAAATAAGCATTGTTTTGTCAAAATGTACAAAGCAGGGCTGTACTGAAATCTAGATCTGAGAAAGCAATTGCCTCACTCGAGCACAGTGAGAACAATAGTATGTTTGGGGGTTGTGTCTGTATAGGGCGAGTCTTTGGAAGAATATTTAGGGTTGTCCTTTCCTGCTTGTAGTGTTCTTATGCTATACTTGTTATTACCTTCTGGCTCTTGACAGAAACCAGATGCTGGATTTGGTAGACTTGTGGTCAACTAAGTGTAACTGTTTTACTGTTCTTGAAAGATTGGATCTTAGTAAAGCTCTATTTTTTTAGGCAGATGACAATATTTCATATAGACTCCTACTGTGTCAGCAGAGCCACAAATATTTGAAATACCTATGGTCTGCAGGTCTTACTAGTGTTAATGATTTACTTTTGGTTTAAAGAAACAAACTTTGGGAGGATCTAAAGATATGCAGCCTCCACCCCTTTTAAAAAAACAGATCCCAAGTTATAGAAAAATGCATAATACTTTTTTTGAAGACACTGCCTGTCTTCTTTCTCAACAAGGTGGGATTTTTAGCAAAAGAATTTGGTAACCTCGATGTGTTGATACTTACTCTGATTCCATATTTGGCAGGTACTTTTTTTAGTTAGGGTTTTTACTTTCTTCATTTAGAATCTGCATTGCTCTCTGTGAGGAAACCTTTTGTCTTGTGTAAAGCACAAGGTGAATCTCAAGGGAGGTAGAAGAACCAGTACTAGGAGCAAGCAGAGGAGAAAGAGTGATGGTATCCTTCCCTACTCATTAATTGGAAAGTGGGCAATAAATAGGCATTTTGTTTTATTTTTTTTATTAAGATATTTGGAAGTACTAATGTTGGGCTTTGCTTAGGCTGTGAGTCTTATGCCTGGCTGTTCACTGTGTGAATTACTGGGTTTATGACAATTTTGTTTTAAATGGGAAGATTTGTGTGTTTGTTCTCACCTCTCCCAAATGTTTGAGTGATTGAATGTGATAGCAAGTTACTTTCTGTTTTCTATTGGTGAATAGTTGTATTTGCCTTAAAAAGAGTCCTCAAGGAATTCTAGATAAGGAATTCCCTAACTGAAGTTGTTTAACTCTTAAAGGAGTTTTTGGCATACTGCATTTATAACGTGGACTAAAACAATGTGTTTTGGACAGATTCATAAACTGTGGGCCAGTGATCATGTGAAGAGGTTTTTACTGGTGCCTCTACCTGCTCTTGCATGATTTTGTATTGGGACCATGGTACACTAAAATAATTTCTTGGACACCACCCTGTCTGTCAGCATTTAGCGGATGCCATAAGTAGATCACATTTTTTGAATGTGGGGGAATTTGAGGCTCCTGGAAACCTCAGGAACTTTGAGAAAGAGAGAACATTTTTTAATTCATTGTGATGAATTATCATCATGATGGAAGAACCTTAAGCAGGTCTGAGACAATTGTTTGAATGCCAGTTAGACTCACTTATGTACCTGGGGAAAGGACTGCAAATATTATCTCTCTCCCCTGATTTATATTGTTTTATTTGATGTAATATTAAATGTTGTAATAGGCACATGATACCTACGAATGGACATGCTTGTACTAGGGCTTTTTCCTCCCCTAGTGCCTGTCTTTGAGGAGTTGAGCAGTTCTTTGATCTGTGAATGTAATTAGGTAGCCTTTGAATTGTAGCTTGTTAGTCGAATTGTAAAAGATAAGTAGTTCAGGCATCAGTTTTGAAACAGAGTTAAGAAACTTAAAACTAATTTTCTTAGTGCTGTGTTTTGTACCATGCCAGGGCTGACTGTCCCTGTATGCTGAAATGGGAGAGGAATATTAGAAGGAATCTTGTAAGCAAAGAGTTTTCCCTGGAATCGCATCTTACCCAGTGTGGTGAGTAGGAGAGAGAATAGAAGCCAATCTTTCACCATCCTTTGTAATTTGAACAACTATTGCTTAGTATACTTGTGTACTCCAGAGAAATCATAAGTATGCTTCGAGTTAAACAAGGAATGAAAAGGCTAAAACCTGTTGTTCTTGTGGGAATGGTCCTTTTTAGTAACTTCTCACTGAAGCCTTTTCTTTTCTTTGGTGTTCTAAGTGGTAAACTTTTCCCCATCCATTCTGCAACTCCACAGCAAATTAAAGCTAACATTTTAAAGAGAACCTGAGTCAGTGATGCATTTTTATGCTTGGTTCAAAGTGTGATCAATGTCCTGCTTGTAGGTCCGAGGTTTTGTTGCATTATGTCACTGTATTCTCCTAGTTACACTCCACAGTGTTCTGTGTTGACTTTTTAGACTTGACAGGGTTTTTTTTGTAGGAAATCATTTGCTATACAAATGAAACCACAAAATGAGGAGTAATCCACTGGTGAGGCAAACACAGGTAACCTGGAGTGTCTTGAAGAGTAATTTCAGTCTGAATGCAACTTCTTCAAGGGAAGTTAAAGTTCATCTTGTATCTCTGTTTCATTTGATTGTCCCAGAGGAAGACGGCACAGCTCATATTGCTACTTCCAATATAGAAAGCTAGCCTGGTAAAATAATTTTATTCCTGGGGCCTCTGATAGGGATTTTATAAGTGAATAACCTATTGCTGTAGTATTATTGACATTTTGGTGATGGGTCATTGAAACTATTTCAAAACAAAAGTTGCAATTACTGATCTATCCCTTAAATTCTCAGACATTTTTGTGTTTCTGTTTGCTAAAGAAACTGCTACGTGACATAACAAATGCATTAATTTAATATAGCAAGTGTGGGAAATAAAGGAGCAAAGTTGTGGGGTTTTTTCTTTCTAATTTTTTTAATTAGAAAGCTGTAAAGACATCTGAAAATTCAGGAAACACTTCACGTTGCATTGAAAGAGGGACCACACGATTCACATTTTGCAAAATAGGCATCTGAGCCAAGATTAGCAGTAGAAAGTTTAAGAACTGTCTTAATTTAGGCACATCTGAAGGGCTATGTATGGATAACATAATGTTTAGAAAACTTCTAGCTGCCTTGAAGTGTGGGCAGGAGTAAAGGAACATCTCAGGGCTAAAGCGGATTGTGGCAAATTAAAATGTAGGAATTAAACATGGACACTATAGAACAAGCAAGGGATAATAAATTTTTGCAGCCTTCTCTTGAATATGGGAAATTACTTCCTGTTGTTGTGTAATACCCTCAGACACATCATGCACTATAGTTTGAGATAACTCCAGAGGTGTCAAAGAATCACAAAGCAGCTGAGGCTGGAAGGCACCTCTGGAAGCCAAATCCTCCTCTCCAACAGGGCCACGTTGAGCGAGTTGCCCAAGGACCATGTTCCAGTCATGTTCTGAATATCTCTGACACGGAGACTCTGCAGCCTCTGGGAGCAGCCTGCTCCAGTTCAGAGCCCTCCTCACTGCCACAGTGTTACCTTAGATAGACCTTCCTTTGTCTCAATTCATGCCCACTTCTACTTGTCCTTTCAGGGACACCTCCAAGAAGAATCTGGGTTTATCTTCCTTACACCCTCCTGTCAGACACTTAAACCTTGAGAAGATCCCCGTCTGGTCACCTGTCCGAAGTCCTTGACACCCTAGTGCAGGGCATTGGAAAGTGGCAATACCTGTTGGCTTATGAGATCACCCTGAATACTTGAGCATTCCTGGAGCTGCTGCTGCACCATCTCAAGTTGAGGGCTTGTGTGGTTGCAATTCATACTGCCTCTCGGGTTTTTGATTCAAAAACTTTGACTATTTTGATTCTTAGAGCAATTAAAAAAAAAATAATAAATGAAATCTCATTATTGTGTTTTGTATCTTTACTAAGTAAAGGTATTTTTAAAAATGAAAGTTCCAAGATATTTAATTGTATATATGAATACTTCACAAAATCCCATACCTCTCTTCAAACGACCTTGAAAAGTTATCTGCATCTGTAAGTCACTGCACTGGTTGCTATACTTCATTTGGTTTTCAAATTTGAAGGAAAATTTCTGTTCTACGCTTTGAGGTGAACCTTGCTAATTTTGTCTGGCTCCTGCAAGAGCTTTGGAGAAGGGAGGAGAATGTCCAGCATTTTTTTTCTCCCTCAGCCTTCAGTGAGGTTCACAGATGTTGCTGGTGCAGTTACAATGTTGCTCAGCAGTTCCTAATCTGATCAAACACAGTACCGTGTCCTTTTCAGTCTCATGAACTCATTGTTCAGCGTCCAGTTGGTTAATTATGTCTTAAGCAGTTCCTCTCTAATTCATTGGTAATCTTCTGCTTATTTTCCATTTCCGTGGATTAATCTTCTGAATTAACAAAATGAAAAGAAGAACATCGGAATCTTATTGATTTGATCGTGATGATGAAAGTGAATGAGAGTCCATGACAACACGGTCTTCGTGCTGGTTTCATCTCAGACATGTGAGTTGCTAAAGATTCTAGTAATGAGCAAGCTGTGTTATTTTTTGTGAGATTGCCATGGTGATCAGGTGGGTTGTGAAGCACACTGAAGAAATAAATACCTTTTCCCAATTTATGAGCTTAGAAGGAAAGGGAAATTTGGGAACTCCCATTAATCTGAAGCTGTCAGGATTTTTTCATGTGTTCGTGTGTTTTCATGTGTTCAGCCAGTACCATTCTGCTGTTGGTAAAACGGCAAGGGGAGGGAGCACAGTAGCCCCAGGGTTATTCTACCAGTGTGAAATTGGCTAATTCTTGGTGGCTTCTGTTTGAGTTTATGGAGTGTCCTTAGTTTGCAGGTGCTAGTGAAGCTTGTCCAAGTAACTAGGAAACCTCTGTAGCCTTCTGCAAGTGTCTTGCCTTTATCACAGCACTTTATAGCCATTGCTGAAATTGTGGAGTTTCTCAATGACCATTTTTTTAACTAGTTGACCTTCTTGGCCATTTCTACTGTACCTCCGAAGTTCACACAAACCAAGTAGCATAAAGGGAACATGAGAAAAATGCTTCACACTCAGTTGAACATTTTTTTATTATCTCCTCCTATTGCTATAGCAATGGTCTAAGAACTCTTGTGCTGTTATTGAAATTTGCTTGTAAATACTGAGGCTAGCATGCAAGGCATGATGTCTGTTTCTACAAACTACGATATATTTAAGGTGATCACTGTTAGTGTGGGGTAGTACAATGCTCTGTTTATCAGTTGTTGCTGTTGGTACAGAAAGAAGTAATTCATAATATTCTGACTGCAGTATTGGTTTAATCTGCTTAGATGTCCATGTATTCATGCAGTACTCTGCTGTTTAATCCCTAAAGTAGAGTTTAAAGATATATGGAGCTGGATCATATGGAAGGGAATTTAATACAGTAAAAATACTTACTGTATATAGAAGCAGTGAATTAGACTTAGGAGAGGCTGTGCTAGAGTTGCTGCAGGGAATATTATATTTATCATAAAGTTCATTGTTATTGCTCTGTATAGACAAGCTCAGCACGTGCAGTAGAAACATGAGCCTTTTAACTTTGCTCTGCTTTCTTAAAATGAATGCGATCCAAGTTAACAAGGCGTTAATGTCTTTCCTGTGAAGTTTATCGTTTGACCTGTAGTCAGTAAGTACAGTAATTAGTAAATACAGTACTGAAGTCATTGAGGTGATTGATTATTCTTATATACTGGGTTTTAAAGGTGTACGTCATGCCAGAGAGGGACAATGTAGTTATTTTGAGAAGATAAGTGATTATTTGGATCCCTCAATTTTATATTTTTTTTCAGGATAAAGCTGTGTAGAGAAAAATATGAATGGTGAAGAATATTCTATAAAAACTAGTAACTGGATGGAATGCAGCCTTAGTGCTGGTTTCCTTGTGTGCTCTGATGCAAACTGATTTGCCTATCAAGTTGTAGTGGCCCAAGGAGATAGGAACTAAGAAAGATACCAGTGCAGTAGAGTTTGAGATACAAATATAACTCAGGATTTTTCTGAAATCTGGATTAATGGAAAACAGTATTGCCAGTATTTAACTGATGTAGATGATCAAATATCTTTTGGTTTTTTCCAAGGCTTGCATTTCAAGTTTAAATTTAACTAAGCTGCTAAACAGGTTCCATGATCTATATTTAAATAATATTTAACAGCTGAGGATGCCGGTCCCAAATACCATTCTTTAAATGGTTGCATAGCATTTTCCTCTTCTCAGGAACACAAAGGTAGTTCCAAAATTGAATCTGATAAATTACATAATTACGAGCAGAATTTCTAGATTTTGTTAGGAAAATGTGTAATCACAATTATTTCTTTTGCTTTCTTCATTTGCTGTATGAATACTCTTATGTGATCCCTACTGATCATGCTTATACAGTGAGTGATGCTAAACCGTAAGAGAAATAAGTATTGTGGATGAACACTGAATGATGTTTTTTTGACAGATATATAAATCCAATTATCAATATTAATCTGCAGTGTTAATTCATGCAGCAGAGTTGGTTAGTGGTTGGGTCATGCAAAGGCACCGTAGCATCACCCAGAAATAAGTTTTGAAGGCTCCGGTGGGAGAATGTGCCAAGTCTGCACTTAGTACAAAACAATACAAAACAAATGTTTCTTCTCGAGCTGTAGAGTTTTATTTTTCTTGTGACAGAAAAGAACCCCATTAATGTAAAACATTTTAGAAATCCCAAGAATCTGTGATAAAAGTGGCTATAAGAGGGTAGGGTTTGTGGGGGCTTACCCCAATACCAGTTTTACTAATGAAACTTCTGCTCCCTTCAGGTAATCCTGAAAATATCCTACTAAGTAAGCAACTGGCAGTCTTCAAGCTAAATTACATGCACATCTGTTTTAAGTCTGTATCAGTTTGCTGATCTAAGTTTTGTGGTAAAGAAATTACGCCAATGCAATACTAAATGAATTGCAGTACTTCAGAAGGGAGTGGTTTCCCCACCCCTTATGTATGATTTGAAACACTTTCCTTGGGTAATTGCCTGCCATTTTGTAGCTCATTATCTTTCCCTCTTTTTTCTGTTGTTGACCTTTTGTTTGGTTGCAGTTCTCCTTTATTTCAGTCTTTCCTGTTTCACTAGAAGCAACTCATCTGTCCTTGATTGCAGATCTCTCTTCTTTATTAAATATAGTGAAAGCCTAGTATATCCATGATATTGCATGAACTGATCTTTAGATTTAATCTGCTTTCTTTTATTTCAGTAAGTGAAACTTTTGAAGAAGCAGTATTTTTCTGGAAAGAAATGCTTGGGTAACTGAAATGGGCTTCTTGATATGGCCTTAAACTTATGGACAGACAACAGTTTAAGAAATTTACAAAAAAAAAGGAAAAAAAACCCCACAAACAACAAAAATTCAAATAAAAAGCTTAGATCCTGGTTCAATGTTTATGAAAATACTGAAGAACAGTGTTCAGTGTTTGTGTGGGGTTTTTTTAGCTTTTCTTTTTTTCAAGACCACTGCCTGCAATCCTTAAGCTCATTTTAAATATTTTTTAAAAATTATTTTCAACATCAAGGCATATACATTTTAAGCAGTCTTTTGTTTATCTTGCAGTGTCAGTTGTCACTGAAAGAAAAACAACACCAGTTCCACACTAGATATATATATCATACCGAATCCATCCCTCTCTGTTTGTCTTAGATCTCTGGTCTAAATGGAACGAAGCCTTCATGAATATCATAGTTGTCAGCTTGAAATTTGTAAATTTTAGAACTGAATACTGTAGCAGTACTCATATTCTGTGATATATACAGATCTAGAGATAAAAAGTGAGGTCTATTGGTTTAGAATAGATATTGATATCCATATGGGAGTTTCTAAGGTTATTTTAAAAAAGTGATGTTTATCACAAAGACACAAAAAGAATAAATTGAAACATCTGGTCTTGCTATCTCTTTGGATGTTTTGGGGTTTGTTGGGTTTGGGTTTTTTTAGTATACAGATCTGGAACACTCTATAATTAAGGTTTCAAAGCTTCCCCTTTGGATCCTGCTTTTAAATTGCTTATAACTTTTGCCAAATGCATCTGAACTATTTTTTTTTTCTTCCCTTCACCCTTGCTATACTGGATAACTGTGTCAGACTGATTATTTTATGGATTTTCATGTGGTTTGGTTCTGACTCTTATTTAATTCAAGCCAAAACAGTTAATTGTTGAGAAAGAAGCTACTTCAGAAGAAAAAAATTAAAGTGTTCTTTTAAGGTGCTATTAGAAGATCTAATAAGGGATGGAAAAGTCATCTTCTCATGGTTACGCTCAAGATTTCACAAATAATGATAAAAACTTGTCCAGGTTTCATACAGTTAAAAAAAAAAAAAAAAAATCCTGTTTGAATGTGCTTATTATGCTGTTTGGAATTTAGAAGTTACTGGGATCCAAAGATGAAAAGCCTGAGGACAGTAGGAAGTTGATTTAACTTAATATATTAAGTTAACTGGGCTTAAGATGTAGGATAATGGTGTGGGAAGGGGAAGAAGAGATGGTATTTGAGGACACGGTAAAGATCAGTTATTGAGAAAGGGGATATAAAAGACCAAAGCCGAGAGAAAAAGGAGTCTGCTATAATGCCAGGTTTTTTAAAGGGAGTTTCTTCTTCCTCTGCTGTGAGGCTTTGTGACAAGGTATGTCTCTTATCCCTTTCTAGGGATTTGATCACAGAATCACTGAGTGGTTGAGGTTGGAAGGGGATTCTTCAGGTGATCCAGTCCCCTCCCTGCTCCAGCAGGGCCATGTAGAGTCAGTTGCTCAGATGACTTCCAAATATTCTCAAGGGTGGACACTGCAACCTCCAAGGAGAAACCTGTGCTAGGGCTCAGTCACCTTCACAGTGAGAAAATGTTTCTTGGTGTTCGGAGGGAACCTCCTGTTTTTCAGTTTGATGCCATTGCCTCTGGTCCTGCTGCTGGGCACTACTGAAAAACTTCTTGTGAAAGCTGAGATTTCAGTGGGAGCAATGTTTGAATGACTGCGCTAGGTCTGGGGCAGTCAGGGGTTCTGACTGGCTTTTGAACTATCTACAGGCATCATGCAGAATGAGTTAATCTGCTCTTCCAGCCTGCACACACCACCTGGAGAACCTACATAGAGGTATGAATGTGTGCACATGGGCAATTTGTTAAAAATATTCCTGTGTTGAAATAGAACAAAAGAGAAAAAAATTAGGGTGCCTTAGTCTTCTTAATTTGTGGCCTGTATTTACTCATATGATTTCAAAAATCATATGAGTGCATACCCACAATAAACAGGAGTTAAAAAAATGAAATATGGAATAACTGATTATTAAATGAGCATTATACATTGTGCAGAGTGAACAAAATTGTAAAGAAAACAGTATTTGCAGTATTTGAACACTGATAGGAAAGTTGTTTGCTTTCTTATAGGCTCTGAGTGTCTTGATCACTGTGGGGTACAAGTGCTTGGTGCAGCTCTCTGATTTTGTTTTTTGCTTGGAAAGGTGCATGACTTGAGTGCATGCAGTGTTTAAAATACCTCTTAGTGTTTAGTATCTTATTTTAGGTAGTTTAGTTTATAGCATTTCATTTTGTACTCCAGCTTTTTACTCTTCTTGAAACTGATTGTAGCCACAAGTGTTGTACGTGCCTGGAAAATCCTGGTTATGCTATCAAGATGGGAACCCAGAGTAGAATGACAGAAGAGTCTTTCCATGCTGTACAGGCATTTTTGGTAGCATATGTTTTATGGACTTTCAGTGTATTTCCATTTGGAAATAATTCAGTTTATTGACTTGTTTGTCGTATGCTATAACTTCTTGAACTTAATTCCAGAAACTTCCTGGCCATGCAACTGGGTTATTTGTACTGATATCCTTTGTTTATGAGAAGGTATAGTTAATTAGTTGGAGAGTAGAGATAATTTAATTTTTCTTAGATGATTTTCAGGAAATTTGGCTGCACCTTAATAGCTTGTTTGTATTGGATTTTTAAAATTTGTTTGGTTTTATTTATTTATTTTTGGAGGACCTGAATGGATGGGGGTCCCAATACAGGTCTTTCATGTGGTTAAATGAAGAAAAGATAATTGTCTACTTTTTTGAGTGCTATAGGGCTTTTAAGAAAACAAAATGTTATATTTATTTTCTCAGGATGATTCATAATGCTTCAGTGTATTTATATCATCCCAAAAGCCTTCAATATTGAACTTAACATAGGAGTATTCTATCTCAAGTATTAGAATAATGTTATCCTTTACGCTAGGAAGGGAGAGATAGATAATGATACTGTAGGCATGTATTATTGTATATTTCTGTGGAAATGCTGATCAATTGTTATGCTTTCTTTTTGCTTGCTCCAGTTCCCTCATCACTGTAACTTAATGATCTGTATTTAGTAGGCATTGAATTAAACAGTACAGGATAATGATATACCCAGATTTAAGTCCGTGACATGGCAAACACATTTGCAGCTGTTAAAAAAACTAAGTGCATTTACTGGTTTTTAAAAGAGCTTCTGTCTTTCTCAGTCTTTGTTCAAGCTAATCAATGTTGCATTGGAACACAAGCAGTGAATTTTTCTTTTTATTTACACAACAGGTAAAACTTTTACCATTGTAATTGCTGTGCTATGAAGAAAATTTGTCATGCTGCTAATCTGTTAGTGATACAGGAGAGACTTAATCACCTCTGTTAGATACAGAGTTGGAAGACAATCTTGAATTTGTAGTGTGAAATCTTAAAATGTTAACCTAGGCTAGGGTAAGAGGAGGTATGTGAGAATCCATGTATTCTAGGTAGCTTGATCTGTGAATTGTCTTTGCTGACATGAGGCTGGAATTGTAATCTAGCAAGAGAAAACAGTGACAGGATTCTGTAAAAGGTTTGTTGTCTTTGCTTGGAGTCATTCTTTGAAAGAGCATTAATAATGTGGCAACCTGGGATCCAGATGGCAAAGCTATTCCTGAGTGTCCCCTTGAGCCTGCTGTGATGGTGGCCTAAAGGGAGAGCAGATTTTTTTTTAAAAAAAAATCTGCTCTCTAACCTCATTGTGTAAAATCTTCTGGACTGAAAAAAGAATATAGTAGGTTTGTTGTAAAGGTTTTTGGAAGTAGTATCTAATTTCAAAGAAGAAAGCTAAATAAGTGTGTGGTAATTTCGTCTTTAAAAATAGTTATATGTAAACAAAATAACTTAGTGTAAAAACTTTTAAACTAGAACTGTTTTTGCCCCTGGAATGGTAGAGGTGGTAGAAATAGGGTTTTGTGATAAGCTGTGGATACTTGGATTTGCAGACAGCTTTATATGGATCAGGAGCAGCTAGAATTGAGCTTCTGATTGTATCCTGAAACATTTAAGTATTGTCTTACAAATATTTGTGGACACTTTTATTTTTGTTAGTTTTGATTTTCTATTCAATGACGTTCTGTGAATGCCAACTAAAGCCTGTGGTGTACTTCACAGGCTTCTATAACAGTAAGGATAACAACAAATCCATGCTCAAACACCATAAAATAATATTAGGGTATTTTACTCCTGAAACACATGCTGGGCTTACCATGATAGAGACCATTTCTTAATGGTGAGGCCTCAGCCAAGTTCTGTTGTCTTCTCTCTGAGTGGGCTGACCCATGCAAGAGCTGCTTTCACAAACCAGCAAACTGTTTTCTCTGTCTGCAAAGTTCATAAGTTTTTATTAGATTTTCTGCTTTGATTCAGGATAAGGGCTTTTTAGGAGGGAATTTATTTTTATTTTTCCTTTAAGGAATAGATAGTCTTTTCCCATGGTTATTTTTGATGCTACATGGAAGTTTTCATATAGTACAGCCCTGAACTACTTTAAGTGGAAAATATGTTGGAGAAAGACGAGGGGAAATAGCAAAGGTTAAGACAAGAAGAAACTTATACAAACTGTATGTAGACATTGCTGAAACACTCTCACCTGAAGAACCTGTTGAATTAACTGAGAGTTAATGTTCATTATAATAAATAAATAAATATCCTTGAAATTACTGCAAGAATAATGTGTAGATTTGGATCAAAACCTGCATAAATTGAAAAAGGGGATGTGTTCTATCACGTTTTCTCGTATAAAAAAAAAAAGAAATATAAAAAATTGTAAGGTCTTGGAACTCTTCTTGCTTAGATGATGTCAACAAGGATATTTTAAAGTTCTGATGGAATCTGTTGCTGATATTATTGAGTGCCTTTTTGCCTGCACTGTACTGGCCTGACAGTCATTTGCAGCAATTCAAAGCCAGTTATTTGTTGCTATTTCATGTATAATGAGATTTTTGGGAGGTTTGATTGAAAAGATAAGAGATATTCAAAAATTGGCATATGTTTGCATTTGGCTTTTTTTTCCTTCCCTGAATTGAGTAGTAGTTTTTGTCAAGACTTTTTCTTTTTTAAAAGGTGCTCTACACACCTGTGTGTATCCTGAATGCTCCTTTCCATGTACAGTATATTCATGATTTGAAAAATACAGTCAGACATTTTATAATTGCAAAAATAAATGGTAAACTGTACAAAATTAATATCAGCAATACACTTCCATATAAAATACTGTGCTATTTTAAAGAAAAAATTAGTCCTGTAGTATTATTGTATGACTAATATATAAAAATAAATGTCATATGTCTTGCAAAATATCATCTGTTCTCTTGAAAAGAAACTTTGTCAATGCCTTTTGCTTACTGTCCCAATGAATTTAGTTGACTGTAGTCCCTCAGTAGAGTCATTGTTCTGGCTATTGATGAAGTTATTTTAGAGTGTATTTTTTTTTTTCTTTTTTTTTTGCTTTTTGATATAACAATGTGAAAATACTGAAGGCAGATTCTTTTTCTTGGGCCTGTAGAAACACAGGCTTTATAAAATCTTGCATGCAGAATCTCCAGTCATCCATTTCTGTTGTGGCTCATTCAGATGGATTGAGCTACAAGTTCTTTGGAAGTCTTGCTAGCAATGGAGGAACAGCTGAGAATGCATCTCACAATCTCAGTTGATCTTGTTTGATTATTCAGCTCATCTGGACCCTAGCTTCTCCTTTTGGAACGTGTTTTTGTGTGCTGACCTCATTTAAACAGGAGAAACTAGCAAAACATAGGGCTTTTAGAATGGTAATTTCTGCATCTTGATTTGCAGGTTTCAAGGGTTTCCCAGTTGACTACTGAGGTCTTACCTGAGTGCAAAAAAAGAAGCTAATCAGCCAGCATGACACTGAAGAAAAAAGATGAGACTCCAGTCACTGCAGAGAAAAAAAACTCCTTGATTTTCCTTTAGAGATTTTTCAAAACTAATTGTGTGCCATTAGACAAGCAGTTAAGAGGATGAAATGGAATGAAATTTAGATGTATGTGCACAGTTTTGTTAGTACAGGCATATTATAGTGGGTTGGTTTGATATTGGGAGGCAGTGCCAGCAATTAAAAAAATCCAACCAGCAAAATACTAGCAAACTTTGGGCAGTTGAATGTGCTTTGTGTTAAATGTAAGTGTGTGAATATAAGAGTGTTCAGTACAGAAGCATCCTTGAGACTTTCGAATTTTTATCTGCTCATCCTTGTGCTCTTAAATTTGTTGATTTGGTTTGGGTTTTGTGTGAACTGTTTTCTTGCCATTGCTGATTTGGCTGTAAATGTAATACCTGTATTATGTTTGTTGAGTTCGTTTATGTTTTGGGGTGTTTTTGCTTTAGATACTGCAGTCAAGGCACGTCTGTCATGAGGTTGTTCTAGTTTGTCTTGTTAAAATGCTCCACAAATGTAATAAGGATTATAGCCAGAATGCTGAGCAATCTGGTTGAATGCCTTTGTCCTGTTTAGAACTAGAGCTCTGCTCTTCTGCTCCCTTCCAGCCACGTGTGTTCTCTAGTTCTAATCTAGTGCACCTCCTTCTTCATAACTCTGCTGCTCACTTCTGGAAACCAGGTTTTTTTCATAGTTTGGGTGTGGTTATAGGTCTGCCATTGAGACATTCTCAAAGACAAATGCTTCTTTACTTTTTCTCTCATATTATCTTTTCTTACTACTGTGTGTACTATATAGTATATATGTGTGTGTGTGTATAAAATGTACACTGTATATATACAAAATGGTCTGTTTCTGGCTGCTGATGCTTGACATATCTGGAGCTTCTTGCATCTTTGCTTCTACTGCCTGATAGTTATATGATGTGAAGAGTTTATAGTATGTAAGCTGGTACTTGCAATTTCATATATGAGTGTTTAGAATCTGGTTAATAAATCGGATAGTGCTTTCCAGTGAATTAGATTATGTGTTGTAAGGGTGAGAATTTTTAATCAAGGTAGTACGTTTGATTGTAACTGGCTTACATAGTAAGCCAAATAACCCATGAGTGTTGAAAAGCATGCTGATCTAAGTTATTTGTTGAAAGAGCAGCTCAGTGTAGGTGTAGCTTTGCTGGAAGCCGAGCCTTTAGCAATTGTTGATTCCTTTCTACCTTCCAGCTGTAAAAACTCTTATCTGAATTCTCTACTCTTTTCATTTCAGGTGAGCTGTTGAAGCTCAGTATTGTGGTTACAGGCATGACCATAGGTACTTGTTTTACTCATAGTAAAAATGTCCTTGGCAGATTGACATTCCTCTGGTATGGTCTTACTGCTGGATCTAGCACGAGTTTCCTTGTTTGCCAGGGGAAAAAATGCACATGGCTATTTTACTGAAATGATGGATTGTTGTCTGTTGTGTAGGGATGACTTGAGATTAGACTGGACAGTATCTCTAAAGGTGATGTAAAACTACTACTGTTGTATGCCCACCACCCAAAACTTATATTTGTCTTTTAAGGTAACTTTCTTGAGGGAATATTAAGATTATATGTCTCCTCTGAGCCAGGTTTTGGATGCTGTTTTTCCTTACTGCAGGAAATCAAAGGAGGTTATACCCCTAGTAGGACATGGGAGTGAGACCTTGGGAAGGCAATGCGGAGGACTAGAGACTTGTGTTCTTATTTCGTGTTGTCTTCAGTTGCTATGTGAAAGTTAATTGGTTGGTGTTAATTGAAGGCTTGTCAAGGTTTTGGCTTCATTTCTGTGTGGAATTTAAGAGACATTAGAACCTCTAGTGACACAGCAGTCCTTTGCTCCTCAGTAGTCTTTTGCTGGCAGTCCTCGGTGGTGTCTTGCTGATTTATGTGCAGAGTATGTGACACATTGTGAGAAGATTTTTTTGAGGGTGAAAAATATTTATCACCTCACAAATGGACTTGGATTATATCCAGCGGAAAAACTGAAGTAGTTTTGGAGGTTTTTGGTTGGTTGGTTTTTTGGGTTTTTTTTCTTCTTCTGTTGTTGAAGTTCTGTAAGTAAGGACAACATGGCCATGTACTTTGTTAGGGAGTAGATGCTGGGATCCTTACTATACTGAGGATAGGGAATTCTGTTCTTCTGTGCCTGTGAGTTGAATGAACACACCACCAGTGACTGATGCTTTGTATTATGGTGGCTTTGGTTTGTACACTTTTTCTAAGCAGTTTACATAAATGACTATAAAACATAATATATTTACAATATATTACATCTTTTCAATACTAGACAGATTTGACTTCCCATGGCAGTAGACTTCTAAAAAAGTATTCTTGATTCCTTTAAATATGGCATAAATGTTACTGGTGAAAATCTTGATTTTTTAATGTAGTATAAATCTCCTATCACAACACTTATTTTTAACTAATTAGATAGAAATGAAAATAAATCAGGCCCTACATAGTAAAAGCATGTTTTCCTTGCCAAACTGAAGCTGATGCATTCAGTGTCCAAACAGTTTACATAAACTAAGCAGGATAAATTTAAATTGGGCAAAGAACTGCTAAAGGGACACCAACTAAATTAGCTCTGGGTTTTTGTATGAATTACATTTGCTTAGTGGGCACTTGACAGTGCCTCTGTTACAACTAAAATAAGTGTTTAGTATGCCCAAACCTCTAGTCTCCTATATTTGTGAACTCTGAAGGTTTTGAAGTTTTCCCACTTGAATTGGATACTTCAGATGGGGTTAAATAGTATTTCTCCTTTTTCTATTTACTAAACATTCATTTCAGTATTTTCCTAAAGTAGACACAAGTTTACAAACAGCTTGGAGGAGAGCTTGCTTGTGTACTGTGTCTTGGGAGGGGATTTCCCTTTTCTCATATGAAAGAAGAGGATGTAAACTATTTTTGAAGGCATGGTGCATTTAAAAACTGTGTGGAGATAAGAAATATTTTATTTCTGCTTTTGGCATCAAGTATTGCAAGATCTCATTGATTCAGGTTTTTGGGTGCAAATGTATTTGTCTTCCTTATAATGGCATTTGACATTATGGTTTTTAATTATTAATAAAATTATACAGTGAACATAAACTAACATAATTTTATTTAGAGAAAGTCCATCAACACTTTCATCAGGCTTAAAATAGTTGCATTTGTTTACAGAGTGAATATCTGTGCATGTTTCATTAACCTTTTTCTCTCTTGATGTGTTCATGTGTGCTGAGGAGACTTTCAAAATGCCTGAAGTTAACCACATTCCATGTCCTATTTCTAGTGTTACTTGTGTGCTACTGCTGCTTCCAGGCTGAACAAGAAGTAAGATCATTGCATTTCACTGCCACTGGAGCTAAGGGTACAAAACTAGTTAAGTTCTCAGTTGGGCAAGTTCTCAGCTTGCCAAGAAACAAGTTTCTAATAGTTGGAAAATGTGCTGATGGATTCCTCCCCCCTTTCCCCCAATTAATTGAACTTCAAGAGCTAGAATATATTTCTGAAATGAATTGAGAGCTTGTTATTGGAGCAGATTCAAGTACTATAAGGAGAAGTTCTTCGTAGAGAAGGAAAAAAAAAAAAAAAAAAAAAGGCTTGCTTTTACATAAGTAAAAGAAAAGGGCTGTTACCTCCTCCTCACACCCCCAAACAAGATCAGAATGGTATTAGATTTTGCCTCTCTGTTTTTACTTGCAAATTAATAAAAATGGCAGTATAATTTGTGTTCACATCTCATGGCAATAATGACAGACCTTCTATTTTGAGAAATTGACTCTTTTAGAGCTGGAGACAGTTGGCATTTTCCTTACAGTTGTTTCATAAAAGTGAATGTTGTTCTCCAGTATGCTGGGCAAAGCATGATCCACGTATCTGTTTTACCCTCATGTGGGTGACATCCTTTGTTAATTCATGAGCTGCTGTCTCTACAGGTTTGTAAAGCATATAATTTCTTCAGTCCAAAGAGTTGCTTTATTTTATGAGTGTTTTCTGTGTAGAGCTTTCAGAAAGCAGTGGTCTGTATCAGTCTTCCAGTCCACTGGTATATGAGAGATCTGTTTTTCTTGGTGCTTTTTCTGCACTGCAAAAATGTCATTTATTACTGTAATAGCATAGCCTTTTATAGCAGATCTTCCAACCATGGAAGAAGATGTCCATCAGACCCTTTCTTAATTTTTGTAGAGTTTACCTTATGAACTTAGACTAAAAATAGGAAGTAAATTACCTTTTTCTTGCTTGAGAATCTAGGATCTGTTTAAAAGTGCTAAAAATAGAGTAAGTCATGATTTCAATAAAGCTTTTGGCTTATGTGTGATTCATTTCTAGAAAGTAGAAAGAGTAGAAGAGATAATCCAATAAATTCACAATTCCTTTCAATAAAGACAAGAAAGGTGGTCATTTAGCTGAACTTCTAAGAAATTAATTTACTGGAAGAAGGACTTTGTCCCCTGTCATTAGAAGTAGGTACATGCATATGTACATTTCTCTGTATGTGTGTGTATGTAATCTGCAGAGATAAGAAAAAAGTATTTGACATTGTATGTCTGTATAGCAAGGGTATTTGCAAGGCATTTTGGCCATCAGTTTGCATGAGAACCAGTTAAAAATTTGCTAGTCTTATCTCTGGCAAAATTGGCCAAACCCTGATTTTGTTGAGGTGAGTGAACTGTAATCTTGTTTGAAAACCCCAAAAGAACAACAAACTCCCCCAAACTCTCCAAAATACCCCAATGTAATATACTGTGCTTGGGGGGAGGGGCTGAGGAGTTAAGGAATTTTAAATGAGAGGACAAAGCAAATGAAAGAAAAGCATATTAAAACTGGACCATTGTCTGGACTAAAAGACCCATAGAGGAAAGAGATGTGTTACAACTTTTTCTTGTTGAATTTCTTAAAGAAAACAAAGGTATTGCACACCCCCACCCTAATGACAGCAGTGAGTCTTTTTATTCCCTTATTTTTTCCCCCTCCCTTGAATTAGCATTTTAGACTGTTTTATTCTCCTTCTTATGAAGTTAACTGTTAATTTTCATGCAGAAAAAGTAGTTTAAAGTTCTGAAGTTTTACTAGATAAGAAAACTGTTAGTTTTTTTCCTGTATTCTGGCTTTCTGGAAAAAAGCCCACACAACAATAACAATAACAACACACCCCCCACAATATTCATAGAGTGACAATAACAAATTTTATGTCCATTTTACATTACAGGCAGCTAGCTAGATTTATTCTTTTAAAACAATAAGAAAGCAGGCAGAGAATATAGCCCTTTTTTTTTACCTTTATTTGGTATTAACAAAGGAGAAGAGAAGGTGGCTTCTAAAGTTGGCTTCTAAATGCAAATTCATTCTCTTGCATAAGCTACAGAGCAATAGAACATAACACTGTCATTAAAACTGACTCATAGCATTCAACAGAAGGTGTGTTTCAAGCATTAAAAGTGTTAAGAGAATTACTGCAGTCTAGTAAATACCTTGCAGTGGGAAAAAGTACTTGAGCTGCGTTTTGTTGCAAAATGGTGTTGTGCAAATTATTTTGAAAGTATTTTGCTTTTTAAAAATATCTGACCATGCAAGCAGAGAAATAGAATTATTCTAAACTATAAAGAATTTTGATCAGTTGAAAAATGGATGCAAATAGACTGTGAAATTCATTTAACATCCATATTTGAAATTTCAGCTCAGGATGGAGACTCTTTGCATTACTTGATTGTCTTTTAGCTCTCTTCATTGCAGGTGTGGTGGGATGACTCATATATATTAGAAAAATCTCTCTCCAGCAGTAGGTATTCAGCTCTGTAAATTGGTGTTTTGGTGGGTTGGCTTTGGTTGGGCATTTTGACATATTAGTGGAGGGGAGCATAAAATGCATATCTAGCACTACAAAAAGGCCTAAATGTTAAACTTGCATTTAAATTGGTTTAGCATGCAGCCTCAGCAACAAAGAAAGTGGTATAATCCAAAGAAGATTACAAGAATTATTTCTGACTTTTGGTCTTGGCAAATAGCACATCACCCATTCTATCTGGATTACAAAGGAAAGTGGAGATTATTCTTCCAATGTTAGAAAGGCACAAAGAGAACATTAGTGGAAAGAAATAATAAGGTGCAGTTGAAACTGTAATCGTGCCTGTTGTCTCCCTACCTGCTGAGCAGTGACTTTTTTGGTTGGGTGTGCTGCATTAGGCATGGGGTCAGTGTGTTGCTGCTCTGTGGTTGCTGCCTGTGGTGGGTGAGGAAATGTCTTGATATGCATCCAGCTAGTTCCTTGCTAACCAATATTTAAGCCTGTCTATATATGTATATGGTTCTGTGCAGCTTACTTGCAAACAAAAGACAACTGTTTCATCTTTGATTTAGAGTCTTTCACGTCAGAATCTCCCTAGCAGCCTTTGTCAGTAGGTATAACTGAACTTTGGAAAGTTCTTTTTAACCCTCTGAGACACGGTATGCCCTATATTGTTACCAGACATTATTTTCTTAGTAGTTTTTACTATTCTTTTGCAGGAAACAAATGACAGGATTTTTCTGGGTGTGGACTTCAGCTTTCATATCTCCCAAGTTACTTTTATTTCCCTTAATATTAGAAAGCTGTTTGTACAAGAAGAAACTAGATATATAAGAAACAAGAAAGTCAGTTATGCAAATATTGACTTTTGGATGCTGCATGTCTGTATTTTTTTATAAACTAATATAAATCTCAAATATCATGATGAACTCATTGCTCATGCCTGAAGCATCTTGTCCTTAGAATTTTGTTTTCTTCTTTCATTTCAAAATTTTTCCATATGCCAACCTTTCACTGTCTTCATCTGTGACTCCCTGGAGTAGTTTCCCTTCTCTTCCTCCCTCACCCACCCTTCTTGCCCTTTGCCCAGGAGCATTACCCTCCCTCTTTTTTCCCTTGTCCTTCTCCCACCCTCCACACTCCATAATTAAACTTGGAAGACTCAAAGGATAGAAAAAGGCATGAAAGATGAAAATCAGGATTATGAGGGTGTTTTTTATTACCTTTCTTCTGGTAGGTCTGCCAACATTATTTACTGTTTAGAGGCATCTCTTTTTTCTCAAGACCTGTTTTTCAGGTCCTCTTTTGGGTCATTTACATATCCAGACATGCTTTTGCTGCCATGGGAATCTCCCATGCAAGAAGCTGTCAGCATAGCAGGAGACGCTCAGCTTGGCATTTCCTCTGTGGAAGAAAGGCCATGTGTGTGCCATTTCCTATTTATGTTTAAATATTTTTCCTTTTATACCTAAACTTCTAATTTGGGTTATCCTTCTCTTTAAATTTTAGTGATTAAGTTGTAAATAATATTCTTTTACTTTTTTTTTTTGAGGTAGCTCATGCCTTCAGTAGTAAACTCCTCTATTTACTTTATACATTTTTGTAAGATTAATAATGTTGACAGAAATACTAGTTAAGCAGAGTTCATTGGATATGAATGTTTTACTAGTGTATTGATGATGGTTGATGAAGGTATAGAGCAAGTACAGACTGCATTTGGATTAAGAAAGTTAGTCTGAACGTTTGTACTTTTAATTATGAGGATAGTTTTCGTGTTATGTGAGTGAGATTTTAAGTATCTTCTTTTTTTTCTTTTTTCTACTAAATGGAAACCATGAGGCTAAAGTTGGAAGAGAAGCTATTCCTTCATTTAAAGTGGTTGTAGAAGCTGGCATTGAAATAGCATTGTTTATTATTAAAAAAATAAAACTATTACCACATCCTGTTTCCAAAGATGAATCAAATTGCGTCCTAATGTTTTTGAAGTTTTTTCCTGGGTTGTCTGGTAAGACTTTCACTTACCTTAAGACTCATATTTAACCACAGCAATTCTGTTCATGCTGAGAACCAGTACCATAGCATGGTTTCAAACATTAAACCTTAGTTATTTTATAACACCACCAGAGGCCTTCAACATAGCAAAAAAGTTTTCTCATCAAAAAACTTAACTTCTAATTAAAGACAAGACATAAGAATGCAACTAACAGTTGAAATAAGCAGGAGAGGAAAAGAGATCATCATGATTGTCTTTGCAATTAGGTTTTTGTGATGGGTTGACCTTGGCTGGCCACTGCCACCTAAGTCACTCTGTTTGCTCCCCTCCTCAGAGCATCACAGAAGGGCTTGGGTTGGAAGGGATCTCAGTGATCATCCCGTTCCTACCCCCTCTCCCCAGGGCCTTTTCAATGCTGACAACCCCAGCTCTCTCAGCTTGTCTGTAGGAAACGTGCTCCACTCCTCTGTATATGCTCTAACAGGTTCATATTTCTCTTGTGCTGAGGACCCCAGACCTGGACACAGCACCACAGCTGGGGTCTCATGGGGGCAAAGCAGAGGGGCAGAACCCCCTCCCTGACCTGCTGGCTGCGCTGCTTTGGATGCAGCCCAGGGTGCCATGGGCCTTCTGGGCCATGAGTGCACAGTGTTGGCTCATGTCCAGCTTTTCATCCACAGGAACCCCGAAGTGCTCCTCTGCTGGGCTGCTCTCAGTGGCTTCTTCTCACAGTCCTGTATTCATGTCTGAGTTTGCCCTGACCCAGGTGCAGCACCTTGCACTTGGACTTGTTGAACTGTATGAGGTGCTCATGGGCCCACTTCTCAAGTTTTTGCAGGTCCCTCTGGATGGCATCTTGTCCTTCTGTTGTGTCAGGTATACCACTCAGCTTCATGCCATCTGTAAACTTGCTGAGGTGCACTCAATCTCACTGTCTATGTCATTGATAAAGGTGTTAAAAAGCACTGGACTCACGACACAGCCCTGAGGGACACCACTTGTCACCAACTTCTGTGACAGCACAGAAACCTCTTTCTCGTGAGAAAATCTATCTGTTTATGTAAATAGAGATAAAAGTGTTCATAGCTCTCATGGATCCAGGTGGCCAATCAGCTACAAGAGGCGTACAGCTATTGGCCAATCATGTGAGAGTCCATTTTGTATATAAAAGCTGAATTTAATAAATAAAATTGTTCTTTTAGCCATTTGATCTCGGCTGCTTCTTGTTTTGACATCGGCTCAACAGCGACAAACTTCCAACTGGAACATGGAGCCATTGACCACAACTCTCTGGCTGCATCCAGCCAGCCAATTCCTTATCTGTGTCCTCGACTGGACAGGGGAGAGAAAGTATAATGAATATTTGTTTTTCTGCTGCTTTTGTGTGAGATCGCTAAATTAAATTTGTGCTTTAGTTTCTATACTTTTTTTCTCTCTACTGGAAAATTTCTTGCACATATTGCAAATTGAGTTGGTCACCTTAATACATCTTCCAGAAATGTTTGCAGTAATTTAGCAAACTGAAGTTCCCCTACCTGAAGGTGTTCTAGATGGCTCAGCATGAGGACATCTGTCATCACAGCACAAGGCAACATTGTTGCAGTACTTTCTCTGCAGTGGATTTGCACTGAACACAAACTATTTCAGAGTTTAGTGTTCAGATTCCTCCCTTAAATTGTCTTTGGTCCATGATACATTGCTGTTGCTGTTTCTGTGATGCAGCATTCCAGAATACTCCAAGCTTTCATCCTCTGCTTCAAGGAAGCTTATGTTAATAAGGTGTTATGTTAATAACAGTTAACAATTAACAGATAATGCTAATTTAGAGGAATTGTTAGTTGGTTGGGGTTTTTTTTCTCTTCTTCATCTGGAATGTGAATCTTTTTTATTGAACTGTAGTTTATTGTGTTGGTCATAACCTCCTAATGCAGTCTGAGCCATTTGGAGATTTGACTACTTTGGAGATTAGTCTTCTTGACTTGGGTTTTACTTGATTTATTCACCTGTGTAAGTTTAACAGGGCTTTTTTTCAACTAGAAAGCATAGCAGAATTCACCTTGAGTTTAAACGTGGTTAGTGTTCAGTTACTCTGGTAGTAGACATCATAAAAAAACCCCAAATATGAAGTGTAAAATAAGCACATTGATACATTTTTAGTGCTAGTCATACTCGATTAAATTGCTAATTGGTAAAGTTGGACCAAAGGTCTTGTAATAGACTCTCACACAATGAAATAGTAATAATATCTTCAAATTCAGATGAAACTACATATGGAGAGATGTTTCTATAGGTTTTCATTTCTTTTTTGTTTTTTAAGCAATCTGCTTTGACCTTGATGGAGTTAGAGGGTCTTTTTCTAATTAAAAAATAAGTCAAACCAAAACAAAATTATTAAAAAATCCTCCAACACTCCCCCATAAAACCCCACTGTACACAATTTGTCCACCTTGTGATTTAATTACTTGTAATGACTTTAGTGGCTGAAGATCCTGTGAGAAATCTTTGAGTTGTTTCTTTAAATGCGCTCCTGTGCATGTGCTTGCATACTAATATGAATTTATTCTTGAAATGACCTATCTTTGGGTATTAGGACCATTAGTTGTTGAGTGGCCTCTTTTTGTCCTTTTTTTTTAAAACTTTTGATGGCATTCTTTTCAGGGTTAACTTAGTATAAGGTTCATCAGTATTTCTTAAATAAAGTGTTCCTAATTATTTGCCTGGAAAATGCATGAAGAAGAAATGATAAATAATTTTATAGTGTAATTAGAATGTAGTTCTGTTCATTTTTTTCATATTGTATTTTATTATTAATTTAGTACTAAGCTTTGGGGCGCTCCCCCCTCATACTTTTGTTTGTTCTGTGTATTTGATATGCTCTTTTCAATGAAAAAGGAATTTCTTGGGTTTTTTTTTTTCCTTTTTGCTTCAGATAGTGAGCCAGTCATCTGTATTTAATGATGTGCTTGAAGACTACACGAAGAGTAGTCATAGCAGTTGTTTTGATTTGCATTAAAATGCCCACAGAATTTAGTTTCAGCATTCGTTTGCTATTTGTAAATACTTGTTATTCACCTTTAATTTTCTGTACTCTTAGGAGAAAAATCCATCTCAGCCAAAGCCAGTGCAGAGAGGAACATCTGACTTTTAGAATGTGAATGGGAGTTATTTTTAGAAAAATGAAGACAAAACTGGGTTGGAAGGAGGGGGAAACTTTGTCAGATTAGAAAAATTTCAGTCTCGCTAAATCACCAGTGTGCTTTGTGCGCGCACGTATGAAAGATTTGGTGGCTGATCCAGTTAAGAATGCATCAGAGGACTTTTTCTGAAGTGGCCAGGTCTTCTGCATCTGTTGTTTTGTCTGCTGCCAGCATGGCAGTGCAGCACTGCAGGGCTCGGTCGGGGCTGCTACCGGTGTGGAGAGGAACCTCGCCATGCCAGTAGATGCCAGGGACCAGGAGCGTGATGGATGCACTGGGGAGGCCCATTCTTTCCACAGCTACCCTGCTGAGCTTCTAACATGTCCCCTTCAAAAGAATATATTGTGCTTTTCTTGGACAGGAACACCCTCTGCCCTCGTGCCTTTTTTTTTTTTCTTTTTTAATTTTTTTTTTTTTTTAAATTCCTAAGTATATATCTTTAAACATTGGAATTGAGCCGCAAAGTGAGTCCTGATGTGTAACTCAAAATAGCAGCTTTTTTTTTTGGGTACTTCTAAAGATGAAAAAGCTATATCTGTAATATTATTTTGTAATATAATATTGAGGATTTAAAGTCCATGGCAGATTGTCAAAAATAATATGGAACTAAATAACAGGCAACATGACAAATATAGGATATTACTGGAGACTCATGTTCTGAGAAGAGAGAAAGAAAGATTAAAATCAAGAATCAACTTCTAAGGAGACCACTACAAATACTGTGTCAGATAAAGAAATATTAGCTTCTTTCACAGCAAGCCATTCTGTTACAAAATAAAACCTTCTATTATCTAAAAAAAAAAATCATTTTTCTTTACCCTCTTTGCCTAAGAGTATATCACTAAGCCAAAGTGTGCTTTTTTACTTCAACTACAAATATTGGGCACTTGTGTTTGATAAAAGTGAAAGTGTAAAGTGTCAGGCTCCTTGTGCCAGAAGAAACTGCGAAGGCTTTGGGTTTCACAGGTTGCTATTGCGAGCATTATCCTCTGCACACTGATTATTTTTCTTCAGAGCTGCCACAGGTACGGTGAAGCCCGCCCAGCATGCGCAAAGACCGGCATCAACTGCGTAAGAAGCTGTCACACCCACAATAGACTTACTTGTTAAGGTTCCTACTGGAGAGCAAGACTAAAATGGAAGCAAAATTGTCTTTCCTGTCCTCCTGTTATGACTCATGGGAGCTGCTTTTGTGCTCAGTGCTTTCATAATCAGTCTGCTTATTTGTCAGTATGGTCTTAGAAGCATCCTGCTAAGCACCCACTCTTTTTGAGTTGGCCACAGCTGTTAGGGGAAGATCAAGAATCCTGTATTTTAACTCTGAGAAGTGAATTTAGTTCATATATCCAGGATAAGCTGAATTTATTTTTGAATCTGCACTTGGCTACAAAAGGAAGAGCACTCATAGAATAAGATAAACCAAACCAAATCATTTTTGCTTCCCTGGCCTTCAAGCTCAGTTTTCCTTTAGGAATTTAACCAAACAGGTATCTTTAATAGCTGGTAACCTACTCATCCTTTTTTTAGTTGTTTGCTTGCTGTGAGATGGGAACTTTGGTCAGGGTCTTCCCCCATGCACTCCTGGCCCTGCTGCAATGGAGATCTGCTGCCTTTAGGCCAGTTGTGTGATGACGCCTTCCCTTGATGTATAATCATTCAGATGCATTTGCAAGTTTCAATATATCAACAGCTATTAAAAAAAACCAAACAAGTTCTCCAAAACCCAACAATTGGCAATGTCAGGGTCCAATGTTGGTATTAACAATGTCAAGAAAAGCTTTCTGAAACTGAATTTTAAAACCTGTGATCTTGTGCCAGCAACCTTGGTGTCTTGCTTTTACATAATTTGTTCAAGTTTGACAGTTTTTAAAATTTTGTATTTATTTTTACCAACTCTTTTCATTTCTATTTTTTTATGAGCAGAGGAGGATAGATTGAAGCTTAGAGTATGAAAAATAGCTTGCTATGATTGTTAAGTTCTTGTGCTTTTTATCTCTTCTGATTTTTCTTTTTTCAACTTCCTTATTGTAGATTTCTTCATATTGTGAAATCTTGATGGCTCTTCCTCCAGAGTCTTGTCTCATTTAGAAGGTCTACTGTCCCTCCATAAAATGGAAAAATAAAGTGGTAATTTCTTTCCAAATTAAGGAGTGACACTGGTAAAACTTCACTAGCAGTATGATTGTATTCTTTTTCTCTGGATTCCTTAAGTCAGAATGTTACTGCTAGCTTCCTCATTACAGCTTTTCATATACTGAATATTTTCTTTCTGATCAGTAATTCCTCATAATAATCCTGATGCATTCCTCTGGATCAGTAAATCTAAAAAAAAATCTTCCCAACTATTTTCTTTACCCTGTCAGTTGTATACACTGCTATAATACTGAATTGGGTGCTTGTACCTCTAACTAGGGTTTTCCTGGAAAACCTCAGTAAATAGAACTACATATTGTGGGGGAGGAAAAGTAAAGGTGCTGAATGATGCATCATTGCTAACAGAAGTGGTTAATGCTTCTTTCATCTGTGTACCTTGTATGACAGAAGACATGCCAGGGTGTGGATTAATGCATAACCATCAAAGACAGATGGTATGGTGTAAGTTCTTTACATTTGTTTACAGACTCGCTGCTTTGTTAGTGAACAGAGGAAAATGTAACCAGCCTCTAGAAATCCCTAGTTGTATCCTCTCAGTGAGTAAACATAATAAATAAATAAGCAAACAGATTAAGTTTACTTCTTGTTTTAGAAGAGCAAGAGGCATGTATTATCTACTGGCAAGAAACTTGTTTAAAAACTCATGGATGCCTTTGAAGTCAATTAGAAGTTTGTAACTGAGTTCAGCAGGATGCAGGTTGCATTCTCTCTGTCATGATAAATGAAATGAACTGAATACTTGATTTGCAAGATGTGGATATACAAATTTAGCTGTAGTTCTAGAACAGTTTTACTTCTCTGCATTTTGTGAAGACAGACATCTACCTCAAGTGTTTTTTAATTCTCACTGTCTCTACTAAAATCTAACTATGTAAAAACTGCTTCCCCTCTCCACACAGGTATTAATGATTATGAAATAATCATCAATAAAAGATGATTTTGAATTCAATGAAAATAATAGCATTTCTACTTAGGATTGAGGCTTTGGATTGAGTGGTTAAGTCTGATACTTTTGGGTGGTGCACTGGAATTCTTAATGGTCCTGAAGGGAAAAGGAATTGTGCAAAAGCTAGGGTTTTTCCACACTGCTTTAATTTCAATTCAAATGGTCAGGTACCATAATGCTGTAGTATTCTGTATGCTCATTTAAAAAATATTTTTATGTTGTCTGGGATTTACATATAAGCCTTACATGCTATTGCAAAACAGCTACTTTCATATTAAAGTCTCACATTGTTATGCTTCTGGATTAAATAAAACTAATTTTTTCTTGTTCATCTCATGACGTTTCATTTTGCTGAGTTGGCTCTGTGTTTTGTATAACATGATGGTAATGTTGAGAACATCTCAGAGGTCTGTTGGTTTAATTAATAAATTGTTGATGTGCTGTGAGTCTGGCTACCTTAGAACGGGATATTAGGAGAATGACTGCTATTTCCCTACTGAGAGCCTTTGAGAGGTAAATGATGGCCTTATTTCTTCTTCTGCAAGGGTTATTCTAGCCAGCAGGCAACTTAGGAAAACAGACCAATGTGGCACTCAGTGCAAAGAATGAAGTTGTGGCAGCTATTTTTTCCTTGCTATTTTCAGTGTGCTGCTTGAAAGAATCCAGCCTGTCTTAACTAAATTACAGAATAAAATAATTCTTACTATGGATAACTTTCTTGAAATTACTTTTTTGTTTAAAATTTCTAGGTTTTTTTCTTTATTTTTGTTATTACAGTTACTCACTCTGACATTCATAAGACTCTGTGTCATTCATGGAGTTTTGAGTTCATGTCACCAGATTCCCTGCAAGAATCAGTGATTTTCAAAACAATCCTAACAAGGCCAGTGCCTTTCGAAAAGCAGATAAATCCCAGAAAGTGGGTACCGCCACTGAACAAATATTTTTAGCAAGTTTTTTGTTAATCTTTCACGAGCTTTTGAAGGCAGAGATCTCAAACAAGCATACAAATTTTGTCTGGTGGTTAGATGGGTCTGTATAGTCTGAATCCACTAATGTTTGAATTATGGCCTAGCTTGAGGCAAAAGAGTTGGGGCAAAAACTGTTTGAGTATAAATCCGTACTACTGCTGCATGCCACTTGTCATCTTTCATCAGCTTTCCTTCTCATTTCAAGATTAAGTTCTCATAAAGTGCTCTCAGCAGAATGGGACACAAAGCTGCCTGGAGCTAGTGTAAAAGAGGTGGGTCACTCAAGTGCAGTTTTCTTTTGGGAGTCCCCCTGTATGTGTTTGTGTTAGCCATGATGTCAGTCATGGTGCCCTTTGGGGAGAATTAGGGGAGCTGGTTTGTGTGTTTCTTTGGGCCAGCTGAAGTGTGTCACTCATGGGGAGTGAACATCAATAAGGGAGTTGACAGGCTTTTACCTGTAAGGAACTACATGCCAATGCTTCTCTAGATGCCATGAATCCAGGGGTCTCGGGGGATCAGCTTTCTGTGGCTCTTACTTCTAATGGAGTGAAAAGGGAAGATGACACATGATCAGTGGGGAAAAGATATATAGTTTTGAATTTCGTAGAATGTTAAGAGTTAGAAGGGACCTGAAAGATCATCTCCTCCCAACCCTCCCTGCCCTGTGCCGGGACACCTCTCACTGGACCAGGGTGCTCAAAGCCTTATCCAACCTGGCTTTCAACACTGTTGGGATTGGGGATCCACAACCTCCCTAGCTGGGGATTTCGTAAAGGAATGTTAGCTGCTTGCAAGTCTAACCTTTATTCCCAATAAAAAGCTACAATTCATACTGAATATACTTGCAGAACTGGAAATAATAAAAATAGTGAATTACAAGCTGCAGTCCTGTGTAGCTTTAAGTAGTTTTATGAGAAATTTAGAAATTATGAAGGAGGGACAAAGGAGACTGCATCTAAATTTCTTCTTGAGTTTTTGATGATAAGTTTCTTCGCTGTTTCATCATATATCCAGGATATATTTTGTACACTGTAAGGCAGAATGAGAGTGTACAGTGATAACATTAGCAATAAGCAATCAATTTATCACAAACTAATTTTTGGAAGGACTTGTCAATGAATAATGTTGGGAACTGAAGTAACAGATCGGGTGATGTTACTGAATAATGCTAATAGAAAACAGAATATAGGTTTTCTGACTTTTCCTTTCTTTCTGGCAAGTAATTTTGCTCTTCTGAACCTGGCTGACCATTTTTCTTGTGTCTTGCTTACGTTAAGCCATTAATGGTTGTTTCAAGGTCTCTGTAGCAGTATTTCTGTCACTCAGCTGCAGCATGGGGACAGTCAGCTGTGCCCTGTGCCTGGCACCAGCCTGTTTCAGTAGAAAACTGAAGCAGCTCAGTGCGGGCTCTGTTCTCATGTTGATGGGTGCAACTGAGCAGATCGTCCTGTTTTTCCAGGACCTCATTTTTTTTTGGTTTGTTACTGTAACCAGAAAGTCTGGACAAACAGCAAAAAGGCTTTTGTGAGAAGGAGGTAACAAATGAAATAGGAGGAGAACATAAGGAAGGGAAAGAGAAGAGTATTTCATACAATTCACAAGTAAAGAAAAAATTGATTAATTAAAACAGTAAATTAAACCACTGAAATAATTAATAAAGGACTGGGCAGTTCTTTTAAAAAAAACAAAAGCAATCCAGAAAACCTTAACTATCCCTTTAATTTGGAACTCACTGCTTTGTTTTCAAATTACTGTGGTTGATTAACTCTGGGGTTGGTTCTAAAATAACAACTTCTCCCCACATGATCTGCCTGTGTCTTGCTGAAGCAATGTTACTGTGATTCCCCTCAACCCTTTGGTTGTCCTTTTGTTACGTGTGGCTTGGTCAGCACAGGGCTTTTGGCCAGCACCCCTGGCTTATAGTGGGATTCCATTTGCGTGAGCTGAACCCAGCATTATTGGGTCACACTCACCCACTACACATAATTAAATGTATTCACTTCCATCCTGCCATCTTGTTCTTCATGAGTAGTTCTGTCCTCGAATCACTGAATTGTAAAGTTCATATATTTCCAATTCATGGTGAAGCCATTTTAGCGTTTTTCTTTCCCCATTTTTGAATGTGGGATATGTGCCTTTAATATTAAGAGAACAAATGCAGTCTGAATTAGTAAAACCAAACTTTGATGTGTTTTGTTTATTAGACTTCTAATATGATAGTAGAGAAGTGGTGAACCTCAGGCCAAAAAACGTAGTTCTTTAGCCTGTGTATAGTTTCTTAATTTGAAAAAATACTTCAGTGTTTGGGGAGCATGGAACAAATCCTTTGAAAACATTTTTTTTCTGTTTATCACATTTCTATTAAATAAGTTGATAATGGAAATAATTTTTAAATCTCATTCCTAGTCAGTCTAGCAAATAATTTCCTTTAATTTTTTTTTAATAATCACAGAAGATAGTAGTGGAAAACTATTTTCCCCTGTATAGTGTTCTTTCTGCTGTATCCTTTTTATTATTACAGTGGACAAATAAGAAATTAACTAAACAAAATTTGTTTTTATACCTAGCTGTCAACATACACCAAGCAGACCATATTTTTGCTTACTGAGGTAGTTCCTGTCAACATTTTTGTTTGCTTCTGTGCTGTAGAAAATAACTTTATGCCAGTTAGTTATTAATGTAATAGACATCTTGTGTATGGGGTTACAAGGCCAGCTGTTGTGTCAGATATATGGTCTCAATAGGTTCTGTCCATTATAGCTGCTACTAAGCTCTCTTGATCATAAAATGTGGAAGGAAATTAATTGTCTGTTAAAATTGTTAAACTGTATTGGTGTGATGTCCATATACCACTGCTTTCTCTTACTGAAATAAATCAAAGTATTAATTATGTTATTTTCTCTCCTTTCCCCAGGAAGCTATTGATTGCCGAGAAATTAAGAAAGGGTGTGAAAAGTCTGATTGATCAAGGTGGATTTTTTTTTCGAAGAGCCTTTTCACAATTGCCTTTTGCAAAATCTTCAGTCGGTCCCGTTTGTGCCATGTTTTGTGGCTCTCACCATAAGAGGAATTTGTCTTGATGAAGATTCCTAACATTGGTAATGTGATGAATAAATTTGAGATCCTTGGGGTTGTAGGTGAAGGTAAGTAGTACCTTAATAAAAGTTTAATTAGAATTTTATATAAGTTTGACTTAATCCTCTTGATGATAGTAAGTTACCAATTGCAAAATTTTTCTTGTATGTGTTTATTATCCATGGCTTCTTCTAATTTCCTTCTCGGATGGAGAAGTTTGGAAGCTGAAAGGAATGAAGAGAAATAGGATCGTTTTGTGGTGTTTGGGGGATTTTTTGTGTTGGTTTTTTTTTTTTCCTTTTGAAAGTTTAATGTATTGATTTCTCATTAGTGGTACTAGGGAGATGCAAGTTATCAAACTTACCTGCAAGCAGATTTTTTAAAAAATAATTTCAGTGTTTTAAAATCCATTTACTTTTGAGCAACTTTTATGAAATTGTTTCAGTGTACAGAGGTTTAGTATCTCTATATGCAAGTTCTGGATAATAATACTGGGAACAATATTATTTCTATGATTGGGACGTTACCGAACACTCTTTTATCTTGCCACTTTTAATTTTTTTCTGCTTTGAGATGGCTTATATCTCATCTTCTTTGTTTCAGGAGCCTATGGCGTTGTACTTAAATGCAGACACAAGGTAAGTGGATTGCTTTTAAGTCAGAGGGAAAGGTTGGTGTTTGAGTGAAACAGTGACTTTTGATGAGAACTAACATGTTACTGTGTCTGAGACATGGCATCTAGGGTGGACTTTTTCTTGCAGTCAGTTACTTAATAGCAATCTTAATTGCAAGTTTCAGGGGAAAAGGGCTATATCTGTACCAAATCTCAATTTTTTGGTGTTTAACATTTGTCTGAAATATTACTAATGTTTCATTAATTTCAACTAAGAGAGGTTTTAAGAAAAGAGACCAAAAAAATTATTTTGGAACACAGTTTATGCTCAAGCAATCTTAATTAGAATGCCAAACTATATGCCAAATACTGCTGTATGAGCACGTAGCTGTCTTGGAAGGGGCAGGGGAGAGAAAGGGGAGTCCATGAGGGGTTTTGACATCTGTAGGATGACAGTAAGAAAGCAGTGACTTTTTTTGGTTGTTGATTTTAATTTGGAAAAGGAAGAAGTTAAAAAGTAAAGAAAAAACACTGTGTGATACAAAAATGAAGTCTGGCAACCTGTCTATGCTATTTTAACTAGTGTGGAAATTGGATGTATCTGAACTTGCTGCTTATCAACACGGAACTGACATGAACTACTATGCTGTCCTTAAAGCTGCAGTGTGGCCATATAACAACACAACTTCTCTGAAGCAAAACATTTCAGAATCATAGAATTGTAGTGATCCAAGAATATGTAGCTCATATTTTCTAGAAAAAGTTAGGACTGTGCAGAGGGTTTATGGTGGCTTTTATCATGTACACAGAAGGGCTTTTGCACATGCTGTGTGGTTCTATCTAGAGTGTCTTACACTGTTGTACTGACTTAAAAAGGGAAAAAAACCAATTAGAACTGAAGATCCTATCTCAAGCTGAAGCCTTGTTGGGCTTGGGGGTCTATAGCAGTCTATGGAATGACTTTGGTAAATTGAATCTTTTTTAGATAGTTATGGTATGAAAATTCAGGGCGAGAGAGAGAACACCTGGGTAGTGATGATACAGTTTGTACTAGGCAGCTCTATTCTTTGTGGAAAGTAACCCCACAGAGACTCAAGAAGTTTCTAGGATTACCTACATTGCTGAGTGAAATTTAAACTGTGCATGTCTATTCACACTCATGCAAAAGAGTTCAGTACTCTAAAAGTATAGTGTATTGGCAGGGTAGTCTGTTGTCCAGGTTCCTATGACAATACCTTGCAGTACTCCAGATGACTAGAAAGGAAAAGCTTTCCTTTAACAGAGGAAAGTATTTCTTCCTACAGCCTGTGTAGGACTGCTGCCTTCCTTGTGAGCGTCTGAATTTTTTGGTAGTCACACCATTTTTTTATACAGTTTCATCTTAATGGAAACAGCTGTGCTAAAGATTTAAAGTTGCATTTCTTTAAGCTTCTAGTAAGTGGGTTTACTAAGATCTAGAGTTTCCAGTTTTTGGAGATCTAAAGAAAAGGTGAGGTATGTTGCTGTTTTCATCTGATTTATGATTCTCACTTGAAACAAGCTGCACCGAGCCTCTGAGAGCAGATGAGTTTAGGAGCTATCTATTTTACAAAAAAAAAGAGTAATCGTGTAAAATTTAAATGTTGGTCTTTCCTACATGTGTGGGAAAACAAAGATTAAATACACTTTCATACAGTCTTAACAGACATCTGGAAATTAAAGGATGTGTGGTTTGGGTTTTTTTGTTTGCAATTTTGGGGTATTTTTTGTACTGTTTGGCTGCTGGTGGGCATACTTTTGAATGCAGAAGTATTTATATTATGTTTATAAATAGTAGTAATATGCCAGGATCAAATTTCCAGCTATTTTGAGTCAATGTATCTCCACTGTATTGCTGAGAAGGTTAATTTTTTGTGAAATGAGGACTCAGCCCCTAATTGCAACAATTTTCCAACATATAATCCACTAGTCCTTCAGTAAATAAGTAGCTTTTTGCCTCAGTGTATTTCACTGGCATGTGTATATAGATTTAAGTAGGAGAGTATGGCATAAGGAACAAATACCTTGTCATTATTATATGTGATTTTCCTTTGCTAAGGAAACATTACCAGAATAGCTAAAGTAACTCCTCTAGAATGACTGTGTTTACATTCTTATACAGCATGTTTTTATCCCAAATCCTTCATTGCTAATTGTGGTTTGTTCATAAAGATTACTTGTTTATCTGAGGATTTTGTTCTGATGCAAAGCTACTACAAATAATGTTGAAAAAAAGCAGAGATGATGTTCTGAAAAGCTTTTCCTTTTTTTTCATTTAATCAGAGGACTTTTCCTAAGGGGATACACTGAAGTGCATTGTGTTTGAAAATACTGGAAATACATTTGGTGGTTACAAACTATTAAAAAAGGCTTTCTTGACTTATTTAGATTTTGGCTGTTTTCTGAAAAGAAAAGCCACTTGAACAGTTCTGTAGTGTCAGAGATCATGGCTGAGGAAAAGATTCTTTGCTGATGTTTAAGACTTGTCAAATGTTTGCCCTTTAAATAAAACCAGTATCCCTTTTACTTTGCAAAGTCTCTTGCTGCTTCATGCAGAGTTATTGTGCAATATTACAATAGGAAGATGCTGTGGTAAAGCCAGAGGTCTTCAAAGGTGGGCACATGGAGAAAGAAGCCTAAAGAAAAAAATTAAGCCAAAAGCTAGTGTGAAAAAGAGATGTTGCACTGTGAGATAATAAATTGTGTGTATAGAAGAAACACTGACAATTGTAGCTGCAAGTGGAGTTTGTAGAAATGAGGTGAATACATCCTTAGATGCCTGAGATAAGTGGAAACTTTGTCTAGGTGGACATGATGATGGCACTAGAACAGGGATTGTCTTTTAGGATGAGACAGAACTCATCACACAACCAGGCTGGAGAGGAGGAGGGATTGATACTAGCAGGCAGTCAAACCCTGAGAAACATTTGGACAATGCTCTCAGGCACATGCTCTGATTCTTAGGGTGTCCTGTGCAGGGCCAGGAGCTGGACTTTGGTGATTTTTGTGGGTCCCTTCCAACTCAGGACATTCTATGATTCTATGCCTGTATACATATATTTGTATGTATAAATTGATGGTGGTTTTTTAGGTTAGCCAGGTATTCAGGAAGGTGTGTAGTGATGCAGTTTCTCTAAAAGCACAGTTGAAATATACGAAATCTCCTAGACTTGTCCTTCTCTTGCAGTGTACGGTGTGTTACCAGAGCCCTTGAGCCTGAGAGGATATAATTTAATGCCTTGAAAGTTTGGTCCCAGTTGTTCCTATATGTCCAGCCTCTCCTGCCTACTGAGAGTTTTTTCTGGTCTTTTATTTTAGGAATGTGTCTGGCTTTGGTTGTTCTTAATAATCTGAGGCATTTTTAGACCTTTTTCTTTGAGATAAACACCACTCAATTCCCATATTAAAAACAAACAAAAAGAAATGCTAGTTAGTATTATTTGGCACTTCAGTGCATTGAAAAATAATGAAGAATAACTTTTTGAATAGGTTTAATACTTCCAGGCAATTTCTTCTTAGCCTAATATTTAATTTTATCTTCTTTTTGCTTTCTGTAATGCTGTTGCATTGTGTTCTGATAAGTTGTTTGTGTGCTTCAGAATACATGAAAGAAATATTTGCTGACCTCTTAAAGAAAGGTACAGTTTACTCATTAGGAAATACAGTGAATACGCATATGTGGCAGAATCATTACATTTCTTTTGAGCATCTCAGTCTTTTTCATGTCTTTTATTACTAGAAGCCCTATGGACCAGCAGGATCATGGTTTTCTTAGTTTTACCTTTGAAACCAATTTTTTTGTTGTTGTTTCTACAGATAGCCCACTTCTTCACACTTCACACTATTTGTTTGTGTTTGAACAGAGTTGGGAATTCCCCTTTTACCAGTGCTGGCCAAGCTGAGAAAATTTTCCCATGGTCATTACTGTGCTTTGAGGAAGTCATCCTTGCAGAACAACAAGCCCTCATAGAATACTCTGCCCTTTAGGGCTGTCTCTAAGCAGATCCTAAAACAAAGGGAAATCTGTTCTTTTGGAAGTACAAGGTTGTATTTCTACTGCCCCTCTTTCTTAATTCTTTCAGAACTGTAAATTCCGCTGTCATGGTGGATATGCTGGTCTGTTGTAATCCCAGTAAGGAAGGCACACAGACTCTGCAAATTGTAATATAAAGTGCTGCTTCTTTAGTGAGTATTAACTTCAACAAAGAAAAATGGAGCAGATAATCTTACATCCCTTTAGATGCTGGGAATCTTGAGTTGTTCAGCATCAAAATGGCCTCTGATCAGAGTGTGGCATACTGTGCAGACCAGTCTGTAAGAAGGGTTTTTTCATTATTTTCCTTATTCAAGGTATTACAAGATTCTTTTAAAAGAAAACTCCTAATCAATTCTGTTGTCAAACAGAAAGATACTCTCTGGAGAACTTCTTGCTACATCCGTAGATAAAGGCAAGGCCACACAGGTTATGTAGCTTCAGATGCTGAGTGGGAGCTGCTTGCAGGCTCCTCTGGTACAATGACCTGGCTGAGTTTGTCCTGCAGTCCAGGCAGCTGAGCCTAGGCCACTCAGGTGAACTCTGATGTGCATCACTAATTCCTCCATGTACAGTGGTCTTCTGGTCAGGGTGCATACACATTGCCTCTGAGATTATCATCAGCCTTCACATTCCTGCTGGTTCATTGATCAGTGTCAAGCAATTGCCTTCTCGGTTTTCCAAAAATCTGATTGTCTCCATCATGCTGTATTACCCTTGCAACAAATGTTGGAATGCTTTAAGTCCTCTGTGAAAACTGGACTTTCTTGTAAGACTTCCCTTAAAAAGCCTTTATGTATTTTGCTCTCTTCATAAGGTGCTTTGAAGCAGGTGTTCCCCCTAATGTAACCTGTGTTGTTCTGCCTTCTAACTCTCATGCAAAAACTTTTGACTTGTTTCTTAGCTATTTCAAAGCAAATGTACATGCATTCAAGCATCTCTCTCCTTGCCTTCTTAGGATAGATGAGCTGTGTCTGGTGTGCCAGTGCTCTGGTCACGCAAGCTATTCCACTGCATTTTCTGTAACCCTAAAGAGTGGTTTCATCATCTAGGATGACAGGTAGTTCACATATTACATATTTCTAGAACTGCACTGATTCCTAGTTCGTCCTGGTTGTTTCTCACAAATTTTATGTACAGGCACCTGGGACCTGGTCGTGCCGCTTTCATAGAGCAAATGAGAACTTCCTACTCACAGCAAATTTGGGTTTTCTCTAATATTGTCATAAAAGCAGAGTTCTGAATCTCCCTGGTGGATTTTAGAATCCCTTTTCCAACTCTTGTATCTGCTGATGTTATTAACGCCTTAGCACTTTAAATCTGCTGACCATTTTTATGTTGAGTTCCCCTTTAGTGTCAAAATTAAAAGGTAAGTGTACTTGTTTGTAAAAGTTGCAGGGTTTTTCAGTGTGTTGTATTTTTTCATGTACTTTCTTTAGATTTGGCTCTCAAGGTTTCTTAGCTCCCCAGCATGTGTTAAACCAAATACTTAGGCTGAAGAATACAGTCATTGCAGTTTATCTTCAGCTTTTATGGTATTATCTTTTGTACTGAAATGGGTACAGCTCTTTTTTGTTTTACTTTGGATTTGACTGATTTGACAGTAGTTGCTGTTTGGGTGATTGAGAAGTTAAATGATGAGTAAATGAAAAATCTGAGTTCTCAGAATGAGACCAGATTGCTGCCTTTGTTTTTTCCCCTCAATGCTACAGTCTTTCGTACAGTGAAGGTAGGATGAATTGATTTCAGATTTTGGCTGCTGAGCTGAAGAACAGACTAACACTGCCTGGTATTTGAACCCTGAGATACTAGCTGTGCTGACCTGTAATTTTCTGGGTTTTGGTGTTTGTATTTCACCAAAATTTCTGTGATACTGTGAGTTAAAGAGAGATATTTCTATCTTGACAGAAGTAGATATCGCATTATTATATAGGTACAATGTTGTAATTCAACATTTTAATGATTTATCTGAAGGTAAATGTAAAAGTACTGCTGTTAAAAGTTAAGGAAAACAGACTTTGGTGCTAAGCATTTAGCATTACATGCTAAGTGATCCCATTCAGGGGAAAGCATATTTTAAATATTTGTATTTTTTTGTATGCAATGGACTTTCAAAATTCGAAACTTTCAGCAAAATTTTAATGAAGTAAGGAGCATTTTCAGTGCTTGGTTTAATCATTTCAGAGTAAAGGTGAGAACTGAGTAATGCATAGACTTTTTCCAATATAATTCCTGCACCTGGGGAAGACTAACCCCATGCATCAACACAGGTTGGGGGCTGACCTGCTGGAAAGCAGCTCTGTGGAGGAGGGGTGGAGATCCTGGTGGACAACGATCTGTTCATGAGCCAGCAGTGCCCTGGGGGCCAGGAAGGCCGATGGGATCCTGGGGTGCATCAGGGAGAGCACTGCCAGCAGGTCAGGGAGGTGATCCTGCCCCTCCACTCAGCCCCAGTGAGGCGTGTCTGGAGTGCTGTGTCCAATTCTGGGCTCCTCAGGACAAGAGAGACATGGAGCTCCTGGAGCAGGTCCAGTGGATGTCAACAAAGGTGATTAAGGGATTGGAACATCTCTCTTATGAGGAAAGGCTGAGGGAGCTGGACCTGTTCAGCCTTGAGAAGAGACAACTGAGAAGGGAACTCATCAATGTCTGTCAAGGTCTGCACGGAGGTGTCAGAGGATGAATCTAGGCTCTTCTCAGTGGTGCTGAGCAACAAGACAAGAGGCAGCAGACAGAAACTGATGCACAGGAAATTCCACATGAATATGAGGAAGGACTTCTTTACTGTGTGTGTGTCCACACACTGGCACAGATTGCCCAGAGAGGTTGTGGAGTCTCTCTCACTGGAGATACTCAAGAACCATCTGGGCACAATCCTGTGCTGTGTTCTAGGATGACCCTGCTTGAGCAGGGAGGTTGGACTGATGACTCACTGTGGTCCCTTCCAGCCTGACCCACTCTGTGATTTTATGATATACACTAGAATGGCTATTTTGTGTCAGATGATTTCAGCCAGCTTAGTATCTTAAAAGTGATTTTGTTAGAGCTAAACAACAGATTAACAACAGGGCTGGTATGATGTGATACTCCCCACAGTATTCACAGTGTCTAATTCATACAGTGCTACTGGAAAGTCATTATCATCAGAGTATTCTAGCACAGATTATGTCAGCAGTGTATTTTTTTTAATTACCTTATCTTGTGCCTAAAGCCATCTATCCTATAAGTCTTCTACTTGCCAATGTGCACTGTTTAAAGTATTAACTGTTGTTTCTGTATGCTGTGTATTCTGTCCTTGTGCGTTTTTAATATACCATCAATTTACATATACTTTACCTAAAACCAGGTAAAAATACAGTGACAAATCTTATTGATTAATGTCTAAGATCTGACATGTTCTCTCATTGTTACTATTGCTATCTCATTGTTGCCTCTATTTGGTTAGGTCCTCAAATTTTTGCTGATTTTTTCTTTGATTTTTGTATGTAATTAAAAGCATTATGCTAATTTTCTCGATTAATCAAATGTGGTTTGGCTTTGTGGCAAGATTTTCGATTGTTGCCAGGGTAAAACCTCTGTGCAGCATACTGGGAGTTTTTTTCAGTAATGGCAGCTTACCTATGGAGGAATATTGCATTAGTGCTGTTGTTCCTCAGGCTAAAGCATCATATGACTGATGGTTTTTTGTGCCAAAACTTGTGTGAAACACGTACAAGGAATATGAGACTTTATGGAGCTTCTGTGGAGCTTCTGAATAAGTAGAGTTTGCCAGTAGTAAATGTTTGCAGTAGTCAAAGGTGAGATCTGTCCTAAGTATTATGTGAGGAAAGTAGAGCTATTAGGCAAGCGATAGTGTTGAAAGTCATATTAACTCTTTAATAATCACTTGCTTCAACCTCACTATGAAGCAGTGAATAACCTGTTGAATTCCTTACAGAATTATGTTGTGAAATGTTAGATGTAGATGTAGAGTATTTGTTCATTGAACTTCCAAACTCTACTTACATGGCATTCCCTTGAGTGCAGCAGTGAGAGGCAAGCTTGATTAGTGCTGATTCACTTCAGTTATTGCTTTTCTGTACATATAAGAGACATACAATGAACTTCTATAACTGCTCACTGTACAGGGTAGTTGTGAATGTGGTATTGACAGTTTTTAAAGCTCCCATTTTTCATTGATGCATTGTGACATTTGTCTTTACCCGAACCTGAGCCTCTCCGATCGTCCTCTCAGTCCCCTGTGGGAGGGGGAAACAGACAATCAGATTAGCATTATATTAATGTGTTTTAAATATCATTGATGTCAATAAAGTCCTGATTTACATTCAAGTAAGTGGAAGATTCATATGTGGACTGTTTCTGCTCCAAAGATCAGATAGTTGTGCAGAATGGAGCATAGAAACTGAAACTGCTGAATTCCCACAGCTTGAGCAGACCTCTACTAATTCAGTCTCCCCTTTCGCCCCCAAGGTGGGCTATAATATTCTCTGTATCACAATATTGCTGCCTTTTATTTCTTTTCCTCAAAATCTTATTCCCAAATCTCTCTCTTCCTTCAAGTATTTTTAAAGGGTTGTTTCATACTACATTTCTTAGTAAAAACCATTAAAGCACTAATTTTGAGGAAACCATCAGATACTAAAATGACTTACCCACTCTATTGGAAAAAAAATTAGATATCTGTTTGATGTTGTCCTAATTTCCTCAAAGTCTGAGTCCTGGGATTAACTGAAGTAAGCATTTGGTTTCATACTTTTAAGGCTATGTAGGATGAGGGGATGAAATAAGGTAGTCCCATATCTTTTTTTGAATGCTTTTATTGTTTTCTGTCTGTTACTTCTGCTATACATTGCTGAGATATGCTCTGTTTCAAGGTTTTCTTTAATTTGATCTTATATAAAACCTTGCTATCTTTATCAGTCACATGCAATGATTTCTTTAAGAGTGCCTGGCCAGGGTTCAACAAAGTGGGCATGACTGCATTTTTTAATGCATTGAATTACCAGAGGGAATGGTAAGGGATGTTTAGGTTGGATATTAGGAAAAGGTTCTTCACCCAGAGGGTGGTTGGACGCTGGAACAGGCTCCCCAGGGAAGTGGTCATGGCACTGAGCCTGACAGAGCTCGAGAAGCTTTTGGACAACGCTCTCAGGAACATGGTGTGATTCTTGGGGTGTCCTGTGCGGGGCCAGGACTCGAGGATCCGTGTGAGTCCTTTCCAGCTAAGGATATTCTGTGGTTCTATGAAAGTTAATGTTTTTTGTTATTAACATTAGTCACTTTGTAGCCATATCAATGGAATGGTGCTGCTTTGATGTCTGCAGTTGTGCTGTGTTGTTTCCCTTTGAGTCTTTTATGACAGTCCAGTCTGGCGTTTGGAAGTTCCCTTGTAGGATACTCCATTCCCTTACCTCCTCCTTTGTGCTTGTCATGTTATGAACCCTGCTCAGATATGGGTGGTATTCAGTGCCAAAAGTTCTCCTCCTTCATTCCCAACAGCTAATATTTAGAAATGGAAGATGCAGGGCAAAGATAAGAGAGAATGCTTTCAGAGTGGAGAAATTAACTTGCTGTGGAAGGGGATACTAAGCTTTTTTTTTCAGCTATGTTCAGTTTAAAGCAGTACAGTGTGAGGGTGTTTGCTCTCAGTACCACAAATTAGGATGCCTTAAGTTGGCTTGTCCATGTAACATTTCATGCAGTACAAAGCTGGGGTGCAGAGACACCTGATGCTGCAGAAGATCTTCTAAACAAGAAGGGTGAGGGAGACAAACGGGATCACCCTTGTACTTCAGTAATGCAGGTAGCTGAAAGAAGCATAGAAGTTAAAAATAACAGGAGTTAAAAATAACAGGAGTGATTCATCTTGCTTTGGAAGGATATGTAAAATGTATTACTGATGGTTTTCCATTTAAATTAAGTCAAAGATAAGCAATTTGTCGCAGTCACAGTATCTCAGATCTGTATTTCTTTTAGTCAGCCAGTTTCTTCCAGTTGGTCACACTAATGGCTCTGAATTAACCAGACATCTTTCACACTTTTTCTCTCGTTTCTTAAAGAAACTGTATGTATTTTTGATAGTATTTTACTTAATATGTTATGTGAATTCTTGCTGTGAGTACTGGTGTTGCTAAGTGAAAGGTTACTGCTTATGCCACAAATAAGAGCTTTGCTTGGAATATTGCCAGTAAATAAACAAGCCCGTTAGTAGTTGCTGCAAACTCCATCTGCAAAGAGATTATATATCATTACATTTGTAACAGCACAGGAATCATATTCAGACCTGTAGCAGTGTGTTCTGTGGCTGCCCTTAATGGCTCTTAATTGCAAACAGCTTGTAGTGCTGTATCTCATTTGAAGGTCCTTGTAAGTGAAATCTTATTTTTATGTCTGGATGTGATGAGCACCCAAAGCAAGACTATCCATACAAATTATTTTTTCTTGCAAAAAGTTGAAAATGTTATGCTGAAAATTAAAGTTTAGGAACATGACTACAGTATTTCTTGAAGCAGCAGCAGAAGGAATTTAAATAGATGAAAATTAGAGACCTGATGTAGGGTCTTGGATCATTAGGAAGGTAGCGGTGCAAGTGAGGGAATTTATAGTTAATGCAAATTAATATATGAGGGAACAGCATATGGCTAATTATAGGACTACATCTGTAGTAGTATGAACTTGGTTGAATATTGGATTACAATCTGGTCTTGTCATCAAATTGCAAATTACTGTGTAGCATAATTGATGCAAAGAAAATTGTATTTCTAAATTTTAGGCTAATTGTTTTCCTGCGAGGGATTCTTGTGGAGTTTTTCAACTTTTCCAGGACATGTGAGCAGCTCTAAGAGCACTAGGTTAATCATTGATTTCTGGACACTCTGTGTATTTAAACAAAGGCCACTAAAATAGAGCATAACTCAATGTTTCAGAAGATCTTTCATGTAGATTATTAAACGTACCATAGTAAAAATGGATCTGGATCATCTGGCTGACTTTCAAAATTATTTGTAGCAACCAAGTTGATCTAAAATTTTAATACATTAAAGTGTTTTGAATATACCTTTCACATTACCTCATTTTTAAATTTTTTTTTGGTGAATTTAGTGTCATTTTATTTTAACTCAGGAGTCCTGGAAGAATGAGCATTTGACAGTGTAGGCAAAACATTGACTATAACAGCAAAAACTTTCCAATCATTTCACTTTTTCTGAAAACTATAAGCTCTTCTTGGCACTGTATTTTTTCATCAGTAAAGATTACGGTGTGTTTTTAAATAGTAAGTTGTCCTTCTGAGTGTCCTGGTTAAAGCAATTTAAATTTCCTTGATTACTCACTTCTGTGTAATTCCTGGTGGAATACCCTCCTAAAATATAAAAAACTTCCTATTATTTTTTAATAAAAATTCTTGAAATTTGTAATTTCTTTTGAAGTATAGCAGTCTTTACTTCTCATTCAAAGCCTAGATAGCAATAAATGGGGAAAAAAGGAAAGTAGTTTCCATTTATACCATTACACCTGCTAACATTTGTACAAATGTGTAAAATCTCATGCAAAGAACTTAATAATTACACTTACCATGTGTGGTGTTTGATCACAGCTAAAAGCCTAAGTAAGGGACTAGACAAACCTGATATTAGAGTGTGGTGATCAAGAAATTTTGGATACAGTGGGAAGGCAGGCTGAGCTCTTGAATAGAGGCCGCTTTTGCTAAGACTGCTTCATGCTTTTTTCCAACCAATAGCAGTTGTTAAATGTTCGCACAGAACTGGAATCATTCTTTATGATATCTATGCCTTATACATGTATTGCAATTCTGAAACTCTTCAAAACATATACTTCTTTCTGCTGTATGTAGCTGCACCTGCATCTGGACAATAAAGCTTGATGAATCTGCTCCTTGCTTTTTTTCAAGAATAGTCCAATTGCATGCTAGCTTCTCCTGTTCTAAGGTATATCTGTTTAAGCTACATCTGGTTTAAGATAAAAACTAAAACATCCTCTGGATTTATAAACTATTTGCGTTTTTACTATCCCTGATTTATTTTAGTTTAAATTGCTAAATTAGACCAATCTTTGGGCAAGTTCCTTTTAAGCCCTAACACCTTAGAACATAATGACTTTACTTTGCCTATTTTGAACAATCACCCACCTTATGCAATTTTATTTTCACTTTTTCAGATGTGTAGCAATGTGAGGATTTGTTTCTGAACAGAACAGTTAACTCTGTTTTGGAAACAGATACTAACATAGCTCCCAATTTTATAGTTGCTTGCACCTTAAAAAATTTGAGAAGGTATCTTCTATTTCTTCCTCCATGTGAAGACTAATTTCTGTACAGTACTGGAGTGTGGAAAGATTAGCATAATGAAGTTCAGTGTCAGTCTTGCATAACAGGAGGGCGAATATTTGCAGGTCTTGAAGTGAAATGATTGTACTCGTGGATGCCCATTCCTTCATGGTTTCATTCACTTGTACCCTCATACCCACACACTTGGAAGTATAGAGACGTGTGTGTGCTCATGGGAGGTGTATGATTTGGATAACACCTCCAGTGTGCAGGATTGAGGACAAGGGCAAGGAGCTTTCAAGTCCCCACTTCATCTCCGAAGTTCCTCTGGGTCGTGATGACAAACTAGTTCTTACATCTTTTGTGCATATATTATGTTTAGATGTTGTCTATTGTTATGGGATGATCCTTAGCTTCAGTCTTGCTCCCTTGAACTTCAGTGGGTTTCTTTTCTGCTTTTCCTTGTTTGGACTTTGTGTTTGAGAAGTATATTTATAATCTGATGGGCTAACAAAAGATAGGCTCATATAAGTTGCAATCTTGTGGCCATCCTCCTATTGGAATGCATGGTCTGCTTGTGAGTCAGATGCATAACGTTTTACTCAATTTTACTGTAGAAGCACCATCCCATGAGCAGTTTTCTTGGTTATCAACACCATTTTTTCTTGAAACTTTGTTGTGCAGTTTCTTCTCATGCTCATGCATACTTGTGCGTGCACTCTCTCAGTGCTTCCCCCAAAATCCTATCCACGCTTACCCTGATCTGTTACACACTTCTGTGGCAGAAACAAGATGCCTATGTTCTCTGAAAGGGTGGTTGTTCTGTTTTCAGTTTTTGGCGTAGAATTGTGCTGTCTTATTAAGCAACTCTCCTAATCTTTCAGTCCAGAAAGAATCCTTGTAACATGGAGAACTCCTTCCCGAATATGTATTATGAAGCATATTTTTCATACAGTTCTAAGAACAGAATATTACCACAGATTCCAATGTGCTGAAAATTATTCGTAAAACTGTTTTCTTAGACTTAACTTTGGCTGAACAGGATTACCATCATTATCAATTTTCCTTTGGGTTGTAGATGGGCTTTTTAAAAAAAAAGAATTGTGGTCTTGAGGTATGAGAGAGGTAGGTGACATTTGTAAGTATAATCATGCACTGAGATGTGGAAAGATGAAATTCTGTAGGACCTAAAAAACTTGACTGGTTACACCTACCTCTTCTTTTGACAGTATGCATCTTGACCAGGAGGCAAGCTATCTTCTTGAAATCAATTAACATTTCCAACAGAGATGGAGTAATGCCATGTTTATGCACAGAAATATGTTGCAGGCAATGCCATCTGCAGAGCAGAGCTGACTAGCTGCTGCTTCTACAGGATCAAATTTCCTGTGACTGTTTGTGTGAAAAACTCATCCAAGTGGTGCCTACCTTTTTTTGCCCCCCTGAAAGCATCATCCAGTGAAGAATGGTGTTAAGAAACATATACAAGATAGTATCTGATGGAATTGCACCCAGGTCTCTGAACCTGCTCTAATTTTGTAAGTCCTTCCTGCTTCCACTGCTATAAATGTTGTTGTAGTGCTAAGGAACTATTTGGGGAGCAAAAGAAAATCAGTAGGAGCTTCCCCAGTGACTTTTAGAAAGGCTAAACATAGGCCAGACAACATCCATCCCATGGGCTCTAGCAGGTTTAAAAAAAAAAAAAGGAGAGAGTGGCATTTCTCCTCAGAAATTCTGGGGTGTAGTACCCCATCATCCATATTCCTCAGATAACATAAAAGAGACTGCAGACCAGATGTCTAGATGATGTCAGTATCAGAGAAGCAAATCAAGGGTGATCAGCCTGTCTATAGTATTTCTTAGTTCTTGTTCAGTTAGGTTCTCAATGGAATGGATAGTGTTTAATCTATTTTGCTGAAGATGAGCTTCTGTTGCTTTACCAACATCCTTTCAATTACACATGCACACATGCACAGAGCTGTGCACAAGTCTGTGTATACACACACACATATTTGTTTAGTTAATGAGTTACAGCAAAGTGGTCTCTTCTGGTCAGTTTTAGAAAATGCTACTAGCCCATACCTTCTGTTGCTTCTTAGCAGATTTTTGTATGTACTAGTTAGCACACTGTTATGCTGGTCCTTTTTGTGGATATAAGGAGAATTGAACACTTGTGCCTCAGTATAAAATATGAGTGGCAATAAATCTGTTGTTTTATCAAAGTATTTAGCAGACATGTACAAGGCTTTAACGAAAATATGAATAAAAACTTCACAGCTGAAGTCTTGTGATTATATTTTCTCAGCTTTCACTTGTCTCTTCATCTGAATGTTTCAGGAACTTTCTGAAAATTTATCCTTACTGCTAAAGTGTCTCATGTTTTTTCCCTAAATATGTTTGTGTGAAGGAAGACAATCTTTTACCACTCCTGAGGTAATAAAAGAAAAGTGAAAATGAAAGGTCTGTTTAGTTTTATACCTCTGTATCTACAGTCAACAATAAGACCCAGAATTTTTCAATGGGACAACATGCCCTTTCTAAACATATCTGGCTAGGAATCAGTTATGAGGGCATAGTTTATTCTTCCAAAGAACAAATATGTGGAAAGATAAAAGTAAAGGAAAAACTAGGTACAGGGATCTCTTATCTATGGATTTGTTTGCGGTTTTTCTCTTGATTTTTATACTAGGATAGGTTAACAATTAACATTCTTGAAGGCCACCTTTGTCTTTTTTGAAGAGGTGGTGAGAGTTGACTGTTCACGCAGTTCTACCTGAATGAAACCTGTGTGATGAGACCAAATTCTTTTTTTTTTTTCCATGAAGATTTTAACTGCATTTAGAGTAACCAATTTATTCGTTTGCTAACTTTTTTATATATTACTACATATCCAGAGCTGTTGCTATATAATTTAATACTTCAATGTTGTGGAGTTTTTTTTAAAAAAGAAATCACACCCAGAATCATGTTATGATGAAACCAAGTCAGATTTAGCACGTTCAAGCACAAATGCTAGTCAACAAACTGCTCTTAGAACTATTGTTTACTCTCTGTACCACCAGAAGGCTTGCTACTATATCAGTTTACAAAGGACAGAAGGCACCCTTCTTCTGATGAAGCTTTGTTTTCCATATCTGCATCTAGTTTAGACCAAGTACTGCAATGAAGCTCCAAGCTTACTTGTGCAGGTTTAGCTTTTGGATTTTTGCAGTAATCTTAAATCAAATCTGAAGTAGCAGCACTGTTACTAAACGTTAATGAGAAATTTTATGAAGTAAAAGGTTCAAAACCTTTGCTCTACAAAGAATAATAAAGCTTTTCCAATTGTTACTTTTTCTTTCACCTTTGTTTAAATGAATCTTTACAGTGCCTTGGAACTGAGAGAAATATGGCTCTAGGAGATCAATGTATGACATACATTCTGAATCCATATTTTTCTTATTTCAAACTCTCTTGTTAAATATTTGAACTCTTGCTCAAGGATCTGATCTGAAGCATTCTTCTGGAAGCCTAACATAAAGAGAAAAGCTACTTCTAATGGGGCCTTATTTGCAAGTTATTTAAAGCTTTACTGATCTCAGGTAGTACCTTTAATTGTACCAGAGAAAGGAAATGCAAAGCTCATAGCAGGGATATTTATAGCTTCATGGAGATGCTCACCAGTGAACATATACTTTATTCTCTAATATGCAGGTGAAAGAAGACGGATGAGCTTCAGAAATTCTGGTCTTGCTGCTAGCTATGCCAGATTGCTTTGTGGGATGTGAGAATTGACGCTGCACAATTACGTTGGCAATGGAGATGTTCTTACTTCAGTAGCACAGTTTGGAATACTTTGTTTGTGTTTCTAGCATGTGAATTACAAATACAATCCAATGGACTGTGATGATCTTAATGCAGCAATGTAACTCAAGCAATAATAATCCAGAGAAAGTAATATCCTCAAGGTTACTAAGCTTGATAAGATTTTGAAATGTACCTTAAAAACATGTGCATGCCTATAACTTTGTGCGTGCAAAAATAAAACATACAGACAGAAGGGCTGCAAAGTTAAGTAACTTGGGTGGAATTAATCTCACCCACTGTTTCAGTGCTTAGGTCTTGCATAACCAATCTCCTTCATTTATATAAGTTGAGAGAGTCCAAAATCTGAAAAGCAACTCTTACCGTCTGGAAATTATTAAAATCAGTAACCTTCTGGCCAAATCTTCTCTGCCTGCCCTGCTTTACTGACTGTGGGGAAAGCCTTGACAATTCACACTGAATATCTAACTCTTAGCTGGCTAAAGCTAAATGAGACAGAGTCTACCTTAGAAAGTATATGGAGGCTTATGGAGATTCATTGAGTCTTTTAAAACACAGAATATAATTGTTCTCAGTTTAAATTTAGCCTTGGAGGTTGCTGTTTCTATTTTAGGCCTGGAGAAGGGCTTTGGTTTCTTTTGCATATGCCGGTATTTCTAATGAAAGAATGCTACCTTTTCCCCTCAAATACTGCCTTGCTTATATACACTGTGATAAACTTACTTTTTTTTTCACCCATAATTTTCTAGACTTCTCAAATACGAAATTCATCATGGAACACCATATGGGTACCCACGCAGTTGTCACACAGCTGTCAGCTTCTAGTATTTGAGATGGCATAGCTAGTAACCTGTTGTCTTCATCCCCCGTGCATACCAGAACACTGTGGAATGAGGCTCATCTGTGGTTTTAGTGGGTTTGCAGCTATTTTGGAATTCTCACCATTCCTCTGCTTTCAGTTAAATTGGGTTCCACTAAAATTTTAATGTTCACAGATTCATTTATTTGTTATGCTGGTTTTAACACTAACTTCTGAGTCGAGGTGCCTTACCCCAGTTCTCTTTTCCAATCTGTTTTCAGGCTGTGTTTGTCTGCTTTCTTTTCCCAGTTTTTTTAGCCTATGTATTCCCTGGCCCTTGGCTCTTCACTCTGCACTTTTTTGCTCTCTCTCCCCACACAGCGTTTCCAGTGTTTGTGATAATAAATTTGGTGAGATCAAGAGACTTTTCCTTCCCCTTTTTCCAAGAAGTATTTGTTTGTCACGCTTGGGCAAGCTTACACAGTGAACTTAAAATTCTACGTTGTTATCCTTTTTTTTCCTCTTGGCTCAAAAGTACATGTGTTGTGTGCAAGATCTAAAAGGGCAATATGTTTGTCTTATTGGTAGGGACAGTTTTTGCTAGAAGAGCTTTTTTTAGTCTTCCCAGAACTTCTGTGATGTTTAGACTTCTTTCCTCCGTATTGAAATATAAGGGAAGATATACTGATCTAGCCATGGCTTTTTGGATGCTGAAGAAACTGTCTGAAATAAGTCCACAAACTCTCTTTCTCAATTTAGCTCCAAAGCTGAAATTTCACTTCCAGAAAATGCTATTTTTATGAAAACTTAGCTGCCATTTCTTCTTCATCTGTTAGTAGTAGCAGAAATCTTTCTTAGATGCAGATTCCTTTATTTCCACATGTATATTCAGCTTCTCAAGTTAGCTAAATTACCATGCAGCTTGTGCAGAGGCAGCCCTCCTGTTCCTCTGACCTCTGCAGCAGTGATCAGGAGGTATTTGAGGCATGAATTTTGCCTGCTGTCTTTCTTTTAAGCAGTTTGAAATAAATTTTAATCCTTAATGCTGTTCCATGAAGAAGAGAAAATCTCTAAAAGGAATGCACTTTTAAAGGCTTGACAGAGAAAAACGGCCGTTTTCTTAGGAGGCAAGAATTTCTCTCTTATTATCCAGAGAGTGCACTGTCTGTATAATCTCAGACAAGAAAAGCCCTTCTTTCTCTGCAAATCTGAATGTAGAAACTTTGAGAAGAAATGAAGTTGTCCACTGAAATACACATCAATATACAGATTGAAAAAAACTTTTTAAATTTAATTTGCTTTGGTAAGAGCATAATGTCAGCAAAAATATTTCTGGATGAAAAAACCTAGAGAGCAAAAAGAGGTCTTCTAAATGCCACAAAATCATTAGGGGCAGAGAGAGATATTGTTTTCTTTCTGTAATATTGTTGTCTAATGTGAACTGAGGCTTGAAAATGCAAGTGGCATTTCCTGTTCAAATTTATCCTTCCCTGGGGAACAACACAAAATATATTCTCGTTAAAGATCTGGAATAAGTGAAGGGTGTGTGTGTGTGAGCCTTAGTGCTCCTTGAGGAGAAAGAAGACACTGTATGATGGAGAGGACATGGAATGACAGATTCTTGGGGTTAATGCAGACATCTATGTAATGTTCTGCAGCCAAACCTAACAATGAGCTGACCCTAGAACAGCAAAGGTGTTGGTTACATTAGGTAACACCTGTTAAATACCAAATTGCATGAAGAAGACAGTGTTACACTATTTTGTGTGCCCAGAATGTGAAGAAAAAAGTTTTCAGTTTAAAACTTTCTTCCTTTTTTTTTTTTTTATATATATATATATTAATATAAATGGGAGACACTAAACATAAAAGTTCTCATCTTTGGGATTCTAGAGAAGACCATTGTAGCTTAGGTGTTCCCCCAGATGTGGAAATTTTACCATTACTAATAAATTGAAGTGTTAAAACCAAAAATAGCCTCTACCTTGGCTCTTGCTTTTGCTCCAGGACAGATCTGGAACGGCTACTTGGTATCTGAATAGGCAATTGCCACCTCTGGTGGTTTAAGGCCCACGGCAGAATACAGAGGAGCTGTTGCTGCCATTTCCACATGAGAGGTGTTACGGTCAGGGCAAACCTTGTCTGTAATTCTGCAGCATGGAAATGACAGTAGCTGCTGCTATGTATAGGTGATTTTCCTTCAGCACTGAGAGAGACAAATTTTTTTTCTAAGACAGTGTTAAACCAAGAAAACTAAGTTTGAGAAATCCTGTTACAGCTCGCACACTGAAACAAACATTTAATTGGTATATAAAGAATGTTAACATAGAATTAATACTGGTGCGTTATGATGAATGGATGGATGAATACAGACATTTCAGGAAAGATGGGCTCAAAAGAAAGAGGTGTGAAGTTTCCCTTTGTGGGAAAGAGTGTCTCAGATATGTGGTGGTATTTTCTGGGATGGTGTGACAGCCCACTCTTAAGGGAAAAGTGGATCATCACAGATGGGTGACAGTGTGGTTGAGACCCTGTGGTTCAGAGTTAGAGGTGAGACCAGAAACTGTGGCAATGTATTGAGACTTTGTTCTAGACCACCTGATCAAAATGAAGAAATGGGCAAAGCCTTCTTTAAACAGCTGATGATGTCTCTGAACACTTGTTTTTCAGGAGGATAACTCTGACCCTTATTTTCAGAGGAGACTCTAACTTTCCTGGCATTTCCTGGACAGACAGTGTGGTGGGATGTAAGCAGTCACAGAGATTTCTGGAGGGTGTCAGGGAAAATTTCTTGAGTCAGGTGATGGAAAGACCAGCCAGATTATTATAATAACTGGCTACAGTGTTTGCAAAATAGTGGATCATGAGACTATATTGAGGAGAAAATGTTAAGAGAGTACAGACCTTGAACAGAGTGTATTCAAAAAACTGGTGGGTGGAGATTTCATGGGAGGCAGCTCTAAAAGGCCTCTGACAATCCCATGTGAACATTGTAGATACCTTAGCAATCTTAAATGCTACCAGATGCCCATGTTCAGGTTACTGAATCATGACTTGAGTGACTGATCAACATAGAGCGCTTAGAAGCTTGAACACACAACTCACATACAGGTATCTGAATTCAGACATCTTAATCTGAAACTGAATTCCATCTGAAGAGTTTCAACCTCAGGAACCTGCTTGACAAGTTTGCCTTTGGTTCACAGTAGGTCTTGAGTCACAAGTTAAAGAAAATGTCTGTCAGATTGTTGATGGGAAAAAAGACAACCCCCCAAAAATTTAAGATGTGAAAGTACCAGATAAAAAATAAATTGTATCCACTGCAGAAGTAAAGGCTTCAAAACTAAAGCTTAAGGTGTGATAAATTTCAGAAGTTCAGCCAATCATGCTGAAACTATTTTGACTGTCAGACTTAGAATAGCAATGCTGAGGACTTTGGCAATGTTATATTTTTAAAAAAAAGCAAACAACCAATCAAACTAAGTATTTTCTGATAAGTTCTACCTACTCTTGAGTTACAAGATGCCTAGAAAAGGAGCACTGCATTATAGTAACAAAAAATTAGGGAATACAATGTAATTGTAAATGTCTTGTTGACCTCTGCATTTGTGGAGTTAGTGATATCTCAAAGGAAGCCATTAAGGTAGTGCAGTTTGCCTTTCTGTGTTTTCTACTTTGTTATCACTTGTATTCCAAGTGTCAAGATTATGCTATAAAAAGTAATTAAATAACGCTGGTATCTGCCAGTGCAGTATTATGCTATTTATAAATAGCTTTCTTTTTCACAATTTCCAGTGTTAGCAGACAAAAAAACCAAACTGAACAAATAGAACTGGAAGAAGACTGAGGTTTGAAACTGAAATTACTATTATTGACATTTCAGTATTGGAAGAGTTTTATAGAATTTCACAGAATTTGGTTTCCATTTTACATCCATGGTTTGGATTAAACAATACTGTCGAATTGTAAAATTATATGGATTAGTGCTACCACGGAATGAAATTAAGCACAGATTATTTTTTAAATTGCTACAATAGTACTAGCTTATCATGAAAGTCTAGGATAGCTACATTTATAGTATTTAAAGCTGGTTTTTATTCCAGATCCTTTCCATTATGTTATTGTACACATTCTTTGGAGATGCATATTTACTTTCTTGCTTGGAGAAAATTGTGAATAAATATGAAAAATCCACTTGGAACAATGAAAGTTTTGATGCAAACCACTATCATCAGCCCAGTAATTAGTAGAAAATACTGAGTGGGTTCACTTCCTTTCAAGTGTTCTTTTCAGGGTAGTATTTACATCCTAAATGAGTAGACTGCAAGTTCTTGAAGAATGTAAAATGCATGCTTTGTAGTGCACTCCTTAGGATTCAGGTGTGCCTCTTCATAACTGCTCAAAGCAGAATCAGCTACAGCAGGTTGTTTCAAATCTTGTCCTGGTGGGTTTTGAATACCTTGAAGGCTATTCAGGATATCCCTAGTAAGGGGGACATTCAAAATTGGCAGAAGTGCCTTCCAGCCCCAACTGTCCTGTGAGCCTGTAAACTTCCTGCAGTCTGGAGAGTCCCTGGCATCAGCATCAGTGTCACTCAAGTCTGCCACTGGGGCTGGAGCCCCAGTCTGGGAGTCCATGGATACAGATGGGCCACTCATTTGGCTTACAGATTTGTCTGATAATTGGATGAGAAATGCCTGCTGTTTATGACTCCATTATACTACACTTGGTTTAAAACAGTAAGACTGGTAATGCAAGCATTTGCTCATGACACCCCAATAAAAAGTAAAGTTGTTACAAGTGTTTCTGAAGGACATAGATAAAGAAATCAGAGAAATTGTTTCATTCTGCATGCATTTTTTTTTTAAGTCACTTTCCATCATTACCTGCACTTACTGGCCATTTCCTGTCAAACTTGTAGCTCAAGGTTTCAGCTTTTTCTTGTGCTTCTTTCCCCAGTGGAATAGCTGACCTTATATGGCTGTTCCCCTTGAAAATGTTTTAGTGAGTCTAGAGTGGTTTAAGCGTTCCGTAGTCCTCGTGTTCTTCCTCAACCAGGAGACAGTGTGGCTGTCTTCCTTGAAACGGCACGTCAAGTATAGAACTCTTCGTTCCGTTAGGAGTCTTCCCCTGCACTTAGATGGTTAGTAAATAGCATTCTGCTTTCAAGAGATAAAATATTGATTTGTGGTGATTCACTCTAGGTGCTTCTTCTCAAGTAAACTCTATGTGTTGGAAAAATTCTAAGCAATTTCCAGTAAATAAAGGCATTGTCATAACTCGGACATACTGTTCTGTTATTATTTACCAAAGACTCTGTCTCTTTCTTAAAATAAATGGGACTTTTAGATTAGGAAATAATTTCCTGAAAGTTCTCCTGTGCTGAGAGTTATATTGCGTAGATAAACCAGGTGTGGGGGTTTTAGCTGAAAAACAGAATTGCAGTTTTCTCAAGGGAGAAATATAAGGTTGAAACAGTGAAGCACCTCTTGAGGGAAGTTTTTTTAGGTCTGGAAGAAGGCACAGTATTCTATGACTTATACTCCATATTGTCAAACTGTTTGAAAAAAGAAATTGCTTCATCTTGCAAATCTCTTTTTCTACAGAGAATATTTTAAGGTATTCCACTAGATTTTGAAATTAATTGCCAGCACGTAATATCAGAACTGTTGAGATGACAGAAAGCTGTGTTGTAGTCTTAGTAGTGTCCAAAGGTAGTAGTGGTTTAACGCAGAATGGAAATGGAGTCAAGAGAGTGTCTGGGCAATGACTTAAGGACCTGACGTAATTGCAGGTAATGATGCCTGTGACCCCTCAGAATGTGCATTGCTTAGCTTGGTTTAAAAACTTCTCTAATGACAAATGTCACATTTATGATACATTGATCAGTACTGACCAAAATGCTAATACTTTCTGTTCCCATTTTGAGAGTAACTTTGAAAAATTACTTGGCTGGGTTTTTGGTTTTTTTAAGCTTCATTTTAAAACACTCATGAAAAATGTTTTACCATCTTGTAATGGTTTTCTGGGCTTTTGTTGCCTTGTGTCTGACTGCTTAACGTTCTGCGATTTTGCTAGAATCAAGATTATTGAAAAATCTGTTCCAAATACTTTAATTTTGTAGAACATAATAATGTTTATGCAAAGCAAACTGTCCTACTTTGTTCTGAAAAGATATTAGCCATTGGATATGTTTGGCTAAATTTTGCTGATTTTTTTTTTAATGTGTGTCTTTGCTGTGGCAAACTAAATTGTATAAATGTAATAATGGATTGATGAGAATCAAACCAGGTTCTTGCTCACTTTTAAATAATTTTTATGACATGTAAATATTCTCTATGAGTAGAGTGTGATTGATATAACTTTTTCTAATAGAAGTTGAGTTTGGGCCTTACAGCCTTACACTTGTACAGATAGAAATCATGAGCTAATCACGGAACATGCCATATCATATTTTAATGTGTCACTTAATATATCAGCATAAAATGATATATTATGTGATGTACATGATAGTGCTTGAGCAGCACCACCTGAGTAAAGGCAGCAATATGCTGCTTGTGCATGGGATGTGTTCAGTATTGACTACTGCTATTTCTGCTCACATTTGTTAATATTTATAAACATTTATTCTTTCAGTTGCTTAAAAATTCCATGCTTGAGAAATTCTTGTAATCATATAGGGTAAGGCAGTAAAATTCTAGATCAACAATGTAACTTTCAGAAGGTTGGAATCTTACCTATTTTTCAAGAATCTTGTTATATAGCTGTGCTTTGTGTCAGATTTTCCACGATATGCAAAAGAAAAAAGGAAAAAAATACCTAACAGAAATCTTTGAAATAAAATAGGGACAAACATTTGAAGAGAGTTTTTTTTTGTAGCATGACATTTTCATGAATAGGATATGCTTTCTCTTTCCAGACAGTAGTTCTAAGATCTTGATTTATGCTAAGCAGGATTTTTTCCATGAGTACACCCATCAAGGATCTTTCAAGGAAGCAAGAGAGATACATTATTCTGCTGTTCTGACACTTGTGTCTTGTGCCATATATAACCACATTTAAGAAAAGTGACTTATGCCATATAAATTTTATAGAGACAGTGGAAAAATAGGGGACCTCTTTCTTTTAAATGAGATAAAATTAAATGGTTTTGAATTAGGATCTCTTCTAGTTTGACACTGGTGACAGGAAACACCAGCTATGACAATCTTGTGAGGAAACCTGGGAGAGAAACTTGTGGGTGGCGAGGACCACAGCAGTGAGAACTGCTCAGCTCTCATAGCCATACTCTACTCTCATCTGTGGTTAAATGGGCAGACAGTAAAGCATGTGTTTGCTCCAGAGGCCATTCCCACACATATTTGGAGGTATAAGAAAGGACTGAGCCCTAACATGAAGTGATTCCTCTCTCCAGGGCTGGAGGTACCCTTTTCCCGTGAACAGGTATCTCCTTCCCCCTCTCTATCACTATATTTATATGTGAAGGAAATAGAACAGAATTTTTTGTCTTAGCTTTATTGAAAGGTATTAGCAAGTTTGTACACGAAGAGACACATTTGGCCCCATTTTAGACTCATGTAACCTTGTAGTCTGAATAACCAGTTTCTGTATATCCTTAACTTTTACACAAAGTCTTTTCAGTAATACTCATCTGTTATATGCTTAATTGTAAAACAGTGTTCTTCCTATAGTTTTATAACATAGAATGTTTATAATATACATGCTCAATATTCAGAGGTAATACCAGTGTTGAGAGATTTGACTTCTGTATTTGCAAATTTGCTGTTGTTGTGAAATGAAATACTGAATTTTTTTTTATTAGAACATGGTAATGAGATGCTTAGTAATAAATGTAGCTGACTGAAGCAAAATTACAGCTAAGCAAACTCAAATTTTCCTACTTCGTGATATAAGCTAGTAATAGTAAGTAGTAGAGATCAGAAAGGATTATGTGAGTTTTTTCTTTCTGTGGCATGCATTGAAGTCAAACATTGAATCAACTAGTAACAGCTTATCTACCTAGGTGATACACTTAATTGTCAATGACAGTTTTCTATGCTAGGAGTTGGATACTGAGCTATTGTATAAAAAGGTATAAAAAGTCAGGCTGAACATTGTTTTCAGTACTATTCGGTTTCTGGGTACAGTCTTAAAAAACCACCCACTGAAATGCAAAAAAATATATTTTAGTGAATGACAATTCTATTTTGGAGAATTCCAATTTGGCCTGTTTTTGAAGAGCAGAAAACCAGATCCACAAAAGAGCTCAAATCTCCAAAAAGTCTTTTAAGTAAATGTTTAAGTAACAAAGTCTAAATTTGGTCTGTAAAGAATCTTTCAAATTTGCCGAAGAGTCTGAATTATCACTGTTGAATTTCTTCGTTCCTCAAAGCTCTGCATTTCTTTGTATCCCCAGTTCTGTCCACCTTCTCAGGGCTCAGCAATGTGGTGTTTTGGTGTTTTGTTTGCTTTGCACCAAGTGCCTGTCAGTACTTGTTTGAAACTTCAGGTTTGGCCTGCATCTGACCAGCATCTGTCTCCTAATCCAGGAAAGATATTTTTACCACCTATACTACATGACTGCTGCATTGGTCTATATACAAAATGTATTCCTTGTTTTCAATTCTGTATTAGTTTATGTAAATGAAAATTATGTACAATGGCTGATTGCGTTGCACAGTCTACATATGCTGCTGATCTGCAACATCATTACAGTGTACAGGAGACTGAGTTCTTGCTGCTTCCTTCCCTCAGGGAAGGATATTCTATATACGGATGACAAATTTAAAACAATTTTTTGGAAATTTCCTCTTTTTATAACTTGCATTTCTTTGTAAAATTTGGTGGAAACCAGACGTAGCTCAAAATAAGTACAACTAATGGAAATAGAGGAACAGGGCTTTTCAGATGTGTTCTTTCTTTTGAAACTAGTTTAAAATTATGAGGGGCTCCTATTTTTTATGTCACCTCATATAACCTATTTAGTTGGTTTAGAGCATGTGAGCAAGAATTGGAAAATGTACATTTGGCTTCAGTTTTCTGTCAGATGGAGCACTCCAACTCTTTTAGAGGTGTTCTGCAAATGGAAGTTGCAAACTTTTTGACAAGCAGGTGCAATGTATTTAAAAAATTTCTGCATAATACTCTTCAGTGTCCTTGTATCCATTTTAGCCTTGGCTTGACTGCTTCACCAGTAGCACATTCCTGGAGAACATCTTTTGCATAGGATGAAGTTCTCCAAGAAACCTAGAAAAGAATGGTCCTTCCTAAGATGGACCATAATGTTACTAGGGCAGCTCCTTAAAGCACCTATTGTCTAGTCTCATTTTGGTGCTGTTTCATTTCAGGTTATTTAAATATTATTTGGGCTTTTTTCAAAGATAGGGAAAGTGTCATGTATAAATTCTTAATTGTTTGATTATGACACCATTAATGATCATTTTGTTGGTTTAATGAAATAATATAAGTGACAAAGCTTTTTAAATGAAATTTCTTAAATTTTATATTTTTTTGAGTGTTTGTGTAACTTCTTCATCCCTAAGTGTGTTCCTGAGGTCTTTCTTTTCCTGTTATTCCTAGAACCATTCATGCTTTAAGTACTTTAAATAGTTAGAATCCTCCAGGATGTTTGATAGCATATCTTACCCAAGCCTTTGAAAGACCTTGACCCAAGAGCTTTTAAACCTTAATTTCCAAGATAATCACATTCACTATTAACATCAGGATATGGCAGAGAAGCCACATGGACTAGTTTTCTTGAATGAATTGGAATCACTGTGTGAGGATACATTTTTCAACTCCTATATTTCTTTTCGTATACTTAGCTATTACTTTGAGAATAAAAACACAGCCTTTTTATGGTAGCTGAAACATCTACAAATTTTCTTTTAGTTTATATGAAATAGGCATATAATACTAATGGGTACATTTGCTTCATCTGCAAAGTTGTGTATGCATGCTGTCTAAACGTAGGTATATTACAGTCAGCAGAGGCTTGTGAGGGCAATTACAGTGTTCCTTTTCTGAAAAATCTTGCCGAGGCTTAATTAGCCAGAGCACCTACCAGTAGATACCAGAAATCAAATAAACTAATTTTACTCACCCTCTTCCTGTTCCTTCATAGTCCTAGTAACTATTACTATTATTACTAGAGTCAGAGTTAATAAATATAACAATACTATAACTCAGTAGTAGAAATATAATTAGTAAAATAGCTTTTTCAGTTTATTTTAGACCATTCTTTCCAGCTGCTTTTATTTTAATTGGGATCAAGTATTTTACAGATTCATGTGTTAAAGTGATTTGAAATGAAAAATGGAGTAAATGTTTGTGTTACTCAACAATTGGTTATGTACATGTCCTCAGGTATTCCAGAAGGGCTTCATTTGTATTGCTGTTTTGCAATCCAACGTTTGTATGCTATTAATTGTGGGATATTGTTAGGTGGTTTTTTTTAAACTGTAATTTTTGGTAAAGGTGTGTAAGGTAGATCTAGCTCACCAAGTAGCCAGGTAGCCTCCTGCCTGTCTGCTCACAAGCCCTTACTCTGAGACTTTAAGGCTTCTTCCACATCCTGCTGCTGAAGTTCAGCTGCTGCATCTTTGTATGAACAGACCTGAACTGGGTTACGTTTATTGGCTACATTTTGTCAATGTGCTAAATGCATTCCTGCTCGCATAGCAAGAGAGGAACTTAAGAGAAAAATGTGACCTGTGATGACCAGATTTGCTGAGTAGAGGATGCTAGTGGAATGCAAAGGCAGGTGGACATTAGGAAGTTATCACTTATGACTGTACAGTAAGCGTGGTTGAACACTGCCAAATGCAATTACTGATTTGTGTTTTGGGTAGGTTTCCCTTAAGGTGACAAATTTTTAAAAGGAGGCACAGAGAAGCTACTTTCCTAATAGTGTGTTCTTTGTGGGTATTTGAACTTTGAAGCTTTTGGCAGCCAAAATCACGGGTCCTACTATAAGCCTTGGCCACATACTGGCACAGTATTTTCATTTTACCTCATAAAGATAAGCACCCATGTTCATACTGTGGTCAGATAAAAGATTGTTAGAACTTCAGAATAGCTAAGAAACGAGTCACAGGAAAAACTCTTTGGAAAATGTCACAGGAATATACTACAAGGTGTTTAAATATAAACTTCTGGCATTTAACTCTGTTGCTTTTTTACTGGGGTTCCTAATTGTGACATATCTGCTGTGTGTGGGTTTGTATTGCACTTGGCCTGATCACTGCGGTATTTACCAGATAGTCAATTAATTTTTTTGCATTGTGAAATTAATTTTGGATGCTTCTTTTTTTCTTCCTCTGATGCTCAGGGGGGAAAAAAAAGGCAAGAGAAAACGCACAACAAATCTTGCTCATTTCCATTTCTTTGCTGTTATTTTACAGGAGACACATGAAATTGTGGCTATCAAGAAATTCAAAGACAGTGAAGGTAACCTTTTCTGCTGCATGATCTTTAAAGTCAGTAACTACGTTGCTAGTATCTCTCCAGTTAAAATGAGAAGTCTCATATAGCAAGATATGATTTTAAAAAATTAATGATTTATTAGCTCTGTGAGTATTCAAAGCACTTGATCTTTCATACTTTCCTAGAGACTGCATTATATACTCTAATTAGATAACAATGTTCTTGATGTATCTGTCTTAATATGGCTGAGATTGTGGTGCTATACGTGGTAGTAAGATCTACCGTTTGGAGATTAGATTTGACCAGCAAATGTAAAAAACTCCTTTTGTAACAGTGACTTGCAGAGTCCTTGGGCCTTATCACCCTTCATCTGTGAGAGGGGATCTAAATGTCAGGGCAACTTGAAGTTGTAAATGGAGGAGACTGAAAGAAGTCATTGAAAAGTTCAGTCACATGAAGATAAATCTGGGAGCTCTCAAGGATCCATGGAGAGAGCTGGGTGGTGAGGCAGCAGCTCTGTCCTCACTTCAGTGGGCTTCAGTCTCCTCAGGAAACTTGCTCTTTGCCCCCTCACAGCAGACCCTGTGTACTCTGCAGTGTTGCTGAGTTTGCTGAGAGGGAGGAAGAGCCAGCTTCTGAAAGGCTTAGTGTTGCAGGCAAAGAGGGTGGTAGAAGGCACAACACATAAATTATTGTGAGCACTACACGTTCCTCACCCAACAATAATAAACACAAAGAACTGTGCAAGACTTGGCTGGCTCTCTGACTCACACTTGCTGGGGGACCTGGAATCACCATATCCTATCATAGGCAGCACTGGCAATCAACCATGAGAGCAGCTGTGTACCTTGTGTACATCCTAAGTCAGCCCTGAGCCCCAAAAGCCTGCACAAACTGAAGGAGAAGTTCGAAGTGTGAGAGGGGTCGTCCTGGTGTGCTTTGCCATATACTGAGACTTTAGCCAAAAGTTAGCAATGTTGTTTAAAGAAACAGCAACCACTTTATTTTAGCAAACTTTCTTTTTTGCTATTCCTACAGGTTTGCTGGTGGCCATGAAGGTGTTGTTGGTTACAAAGGGCTGTATTTTTCAGAGTCTGTCAGACACAGGAAAGTCTGATTGTGGCTTGTTTTGGACGATGCAAACTCTTCTTTGCACGGCATTTGCCCAGACACATGAAGAGTATTTTTGATAAATGTTTTAGCTCTGCTATTCAGAAATCTGTTTTACATCCCTGTAAAAGATGTAGAAGATAATTTAATTGTGGTGACCATCTTGACCAGGTCATGAGAATATCTCAGAATCACTTTTTGGAACTTGCTGTGGCTATTCAGTACAGGTCCTAGGCAGTAAACGTCAGTATAAACCCTAAACAGGATTATTGTATTAGTTTGTCTACCAAAAAATGAAAACAAAAAATACAACGTTGCCATTAGGTCTGGCTTTCCAAGGGTATTACATAATATCAGTTTACATGACTGATGACTGCTTTTCAGACACGTAGCTAGTTGTTTACAAGTTTCTGGAAATATGACAGAAGTTCTTTTGATAGACTTGATTCAGCCCATTTCACATCTGTCTTGTTAGTATGGTAGTTCATTAGAAGTTTGAATATACTGTAATTGTTTCTACTGACATTTTTGTTTCACTGAATTTTTGCTGTTGTTTGACATAAGAATGCTAAATGTGCTGGAAAGTGACTGTCTTGTTATAGATGAGATTATGCAATCAGGCTGATGCAAGCCAACATCAAGCACGCAGTTTTAAAATGAAAAGATTTAGATTACTCTAAATTATATATATTTTTAATCAAAACATTTGTGATTATAGTATTTTGTTTTCCTTTTCCCTCCTGCTGCTCTTCAATTTTTTATTCTTCCCCTCTCTCTTCTGATGATGATTAATGCGTTTGCATGACCAGTGTTATTTGCTCTCCCCTGCGAACTTGTTTTTGCCTTTTACCTTGGAAAAATAATTTCTCTTCCTTGTTTCTTCTTCCTCTAAGTGTCTTTGTGGTACATGACCTGCACATGTGATTTAGCTTTGAATTTATGCAAGCATTTCCCTTTTAGTAACTCTGTTGTGGATAACAGTTCTAAGAAATTAAGTATGCTGTTTCCATATGTTCATGAGCAAATGTACTGAATTCATGGATTTCATTTTACTAAATGAAAAATAAAACCTAATAAAGTCATGTTTACTTCACATATCATTGCTAGTATCCTTTCAAACCCAGTTAGTTCAGGGCCCCTTAATGATAAGCAGTGTATGAAGCATTAGTGTAGCGCTGCTTTCTTGAACACCTTTCAGACAATTGAATTGTCAAATCAGTTAAATTAAAATTAAACTGAATTGACAAAACAGTTAAATTTCTTGACTCCTCTGAACTAGATTCAAGACTTCATGGCATCAATACTTACTCTACTGCTTTCTGTGGCTGCTACACTGGTCTGGCATTGCTGAATTTCCTTTGAAAGCCATGTGGGGAACATACAGGACTTACAAATCTGTACTTCAGTCGTAAAATTTGTCATGGCTTTTGGAAAATAAAAATATTTCAGAATCAAATACATTCCTTTGGCATTCTTCAAAGATAAACTTTGCATTCCAGTGTTTCTGCTGAGGACAGACTAACCTTCCCAGTGCTTTATGTGTGTGATGTGTATTTGTGGGGTAGAGCATGAACACGCACATAAATATTTTTTTGAAACATATTAGTTCCCTTCATAATAAAAAAAGATAGAAATGCAAACAGTTTGTTTCTTATGACATTTTCTGACACAGAAAACCTTTATGGTAGTGTGATGGGAAGTCTGTGAGGGTTGTATAGTAAGCCCAGTCATCATTAACCTCTCTTCCAGTGCAGAAGTATGCAGACAACTGAGAGTCCACCCTGGAAAATATGCTTTTTTTCTCTGTAAGGTCTAAAACCAGAGAATTTAATCAGGGGTTCAAAATAAATCTTTATAACACTTGTTACTTGGTGGGTTTGTTTTGTTTTTTAATCAGCTTACCCTGTCACTTTTACTTTGCACTCTAGAAAATGAAGAAGTCAAAGAAACCACTTTACGAGAGCTTAAAATGCTTCGCACTTTGAAACAGGAGAACATTGTGGAGCTGAAGGAAGCCTTCAGAAGAAGAGGAAAATTATACTTAGTTTTTGAATATGTGGAAAAAGTGAGTTGAGTTCGTAGTATCCTTGCCACAGTTAAATCATCAACTTAGTGAAAATTTCTTTAAAATTGCTTTTATTTTTAAAAATTAAGCTATCCTATTCTAAAGAGAAGCAGGAGAAACTTTAATACGATGTGAGTTGTAATTAGACATCTGTTGTGAGATGGCAACACTGATTACTGTTGTTTTTATGTCATGTGTTGGTATTTTTTTAAAAAAATTCTCCCGTATATGAATGCCAACATGTAAAAATTATGCAGACTGGAATACATATGATTTGAAGAAAAATTTCCATCTGAATTCTTTAATCCAGTTTAATTGTAAAGCTGGATAACTATCCTGTGTTAAGTTGTGTAATGAGTCTTGACATAGTCTTTCAAAACAAGATCATAGACTTTTGAACTTGGAATCTCTTTCAACTTTCTCCACCCTTCCCTGTTAAAAATAGGATTTGTTTGTGTATTTCTGTAATAAGGCCACTATCAATAGTTGCTTAGAGGGATTTGGCAAAGACCACTGTCATTAACTCCAATCCTGACCTCATTTTGAAACTATTCCAAAATTTCCTTAGATTGGCCTACTACTGCCAAGCATCCTGATATGTTTCCAGGGAGAAACAACCTGGGCAAAGACAACATGGTCTTTTGTCATTTTTGTAACCTTGATGATGAATGTAGACCTTCTCTCTGAATTCTAACCATTTCTTCATGGAAAATGGAAAGAATTCAGATACACAGAGTAAAAGAGTAATTCAGATACACAGAGTAAAAGAAAATGCAGGTTTAAATATGTCTACAGCCTTCATGAGATATTGCTCTTTTGATTGAAATTTTCATCTAATATCCTGCCAGTGTGGTGTTGCAGTCTAGCTGAGTGCTAGTCCTCTGCAGTCAATTTTCTCTCATCTAAAAATTTCTCACCCTAAGTGCTGTGTCTCCTTTACCTGAAGTTGGCAACTTATTTTGTCATGTAACTTGACTACATAATGTGAGGTGACCTATATTAGCCCACAATTTGGCAGAAGTCAGTGTTGGTTTTCACCAGCAGATCAGCAATTTCTAATGTGGTGGATCTCACGTAGGTCTAACATTCAAAGCTTGACTTGTTTCAGCCATGTTCCTTGTAATTGTTCCAGACACGTGGAATGTCTTTGATCACACACCAACTTAGGACATACATTTAATTTTCTGTTGTAGTTGACTTGACTAAACTATCTGTAGAAGTGGGTTGAAAGAGCAGCATACGTAAAAGATACTTAATTGATCTGATAAGGGGTATATATTTAAAAACTGGTTAATATTGTTAAAAACACCAGGCTGCAATATCTAACATTATTTGCATCAGAATAAAAGAATTTTATGATAAAAGTAGACATAATGTATAGTTTGTACATAATATCATTTCTGTATTAATGTTCACCTTCCTTTTCAGTTAAACTTTGAAGCCCATGGACATTTCTTATTTTCAAGTATCTTAAGTAGTGTCATCCATAGTTTCTTTGAAGACCAGGATGTTTCTGTATTCTTTGGATGAGGGGAGAGTAGAAAGAATTTTAAAAAAGGTGGTGCAATAGACTAATTTTTTCTTAACTGGTAATGAGCACTTTGTGTCCTTTGGGGAATCTTAACTCTGCAATACCGAAATCCAGATTACTTAAATTCACGTTTAGTCTAATCTCCTTTATTCATCATCCCCTTAGTTAATGTCTTCATATAGGATTATGTCTTCCTGTGTTGATGCTATTATTTTGTTTTGTATTTGTAGCACTAACTTCTAGACTTACTTATCCAGATCCACAGCCGTCTGTGTGGACAAGAATCTAACTAAAATCAATATGGTTTCTTAACAGAAAATTCCTTTTATCAGATCTGAAGTATGTTTCTAAGAAAACTTACACTCAAGCACATAAATTCCAGTATTTACTCCCACATTGCAAAACTTAGAAATGTTTTCAAATATCACCAAAATCTCTGCTGTTCTATATATTTGTGTTCATTAAAACATCTTTCAAGAGAAACCTCAAAAATTTTACTATACAGCTAAAGAAAATGTTTGTCAAAGGCAAGGTAAGTTTACTAAATGAAAAATCTACAAATGCTCAAATCCATAATTAAATGAGTTGTGTAAGGCAATATAGACAAAATACTTTTATTTCAGTGTTCAGTAAATAAGATTTTGCTCTCTTCAAGCGGGCTGCTGCTGCCCATTATTAATTCAGAAATCAGCATCCAAACTTCATTGTACTTCTAATTGTGCAAAATTAGAGACATTTGCTAACATAATGGGAATCTAAGTGTTCTTTTTCAAAGAGGAAATTTACTAGTATAAACAGTAAGTTTATTTTCTTTCCTGTTTATATCCATAAAACAGTTGATATGGCCATAGTTGCTGTAGTGCCAAGATGTCCAAGATCACTATAGCCGACCTATAGCTATAGGATACTCCCTAGGTTTCTATTTATGTCCCTGTGAGGCATTTTCATATCTGTTACTTCATTTGCACTGAGGAGCTTGTGTTGTTTTATACCCATTCATATACAGAAAAAGGTTGTGATTCATCATGGCCCTGCAGTGTCAAAATGGCAGAACAAACTTAATGAAGAAAGCAGTGTGTTAAAGCATTGTTGAATATTTACAAAATACTTTGATTTGCTAAACTTTTCATATGGCCACACTGACCTGGTGTTCCTGTTTAAGCAACATTTTATAACTAAATGACTTTTTAGGTGTTTTGGGAAAAGTGGTTTGATGGCAGTCTGTTAAGGACTTACAGTATTTTTGTGGTTCACCTTTTAGGATTATTGTCTTCACAAGTGTTTTCTATAGAATGAAAACAACTAGGAGAATGCTTATGATTAAAATTCACTCTCTGGATGTTAAACTACTGATTTTCTGTAGCTGGGCTCTGTAGCCCAAATGTGTTGCTTCAGAAGGCTGAAAGCATGCTATCTTTCAGCAGCTAGAGTATAGCTCTTTCACATAATGTGTCTTTTGAACATTTAGAATATGCTTGAATTGCTAGAAGAAATGCCAAATGGAGTTCCACCAGAAAAAGTGAAAAGCTACATCTACCAGCTAATTAAAGCAATTCATTGGTGCCATAAGAATGATATTGTTCATAGAGGTAAGTGTGTAGTTCTCCACATGGAATAAGCCCCTTTCTAAAGGGAAACATGTTACAGCTTGAAGTAATTTGCATTTAACATAAGCAGTTGCTTTGTATCAGCAGAAAAAAAAATGTAAATTTGGCTTGGTCTTAAGTCTGCTGCATGACTCCGAATCTTTTTAAAACTAAATTCATCTACCTGAAAAGGTTGCTGTTCACTGTCTTTGGGAAACGATGAGCACAGCAAACTGAAACTGCAGTAACAGACATTCTCTAAGAAAAAGGAATGTTTAAAAACATTTCATGGTGCTCAGTCATTTCACATTTGAATCTGATAATACAATATTAGAAGAAAAATAACCCAAAGCTTAAAATTTGGTCCTCATATTTTGTGTCTTAAGGCAGTTGCTCCCAGCTCCTCTGAGTTTCAGCTCTGTATATTTGCTCTCTAAGCTTCAAGCACTTAGAGTACATATCTTGGTGTATGACTTTATCTAGTTTTATGTATTTTATCCTGATTTAATAAAATTGTATTTTGCCTGGTAACTTTGCAAGAGTAACATTTCTAATTAATGTTTCCAATAAGATAAAATTCTCATATAGTGTGCTTTTTATATTTAAGACCAGCAAGATTCTGAAAATATTTTCAAAATATAATTTGAGAAATGTACCATGTGTATAATACAGGAATGAAAGAAGGGCTTAAAACTAGACAAGACTTTTTTCTAAACAAATTACAGGAGGTGATCCAGATGGTCATTATAAGTGAAAATGTTGAGCATAACATACTTAATATTTAATTGGTTAACTGGGTAATTGAATGTCAGTCCTTTCTTTTATTTTGCAATATGAAATATGGATATTGGTTTTCTGCCCAGGAATATCTGTAAGCACATTTTATCTTTCCATATTTTGTTGGGAAACACTTTAAAAGACTTCAAAAGGCAGAAAATTAATTCTGCCTGTTCACAAACTGAATTGCTGGAAGCTGTTTCAGCAGTTGCTCTTGTAATGCTTCATTTATGATTGCATGAATATCTCTAAATAAGTTATAATGAAATAATATTTGTTGACAAAGTCCAAAGTTAAAGAGAAATTAACAGCTTTTTTTTTTTTTTTTGTCTCACCCACTCTGATACTTCAGATATTAAGCCAGAGAATCTCTTAATAAGCCACAATGATGTTCTGAAGTTGTGTGACTTTGGTAAGTTTGGAAGATATCTGCTGTTTACCTTTTTAAAGAAAAACTCTTGCAGTGGAGTTTTGCCTTATTTTGTAAGAGTTCTACAGTATGTACTGTTTAAAAGTCTTCTTCTAACAGTCAATTGATTACTGCTACAGGTTTGGAGCTAGTATTTCAATTTAAAAGATCTCTGGTCTTAATTTGCATACCGTGGGAAATACCTGTGTTAACATGTCACTAGAAACACTGCATTTCTCTCTCCCTGTATTAAACAAGGTTTCTGCTTTAGATGTGGCTGACACTCAGCTGAGAAGAGCACAGATGATGAGCTGATTAGGAGGCTGGCAAAACTGTAGGTTTATCTGGCCTGCATATGAAAAGATAATTCTTTCTTAGTAAAGACACAGTAGATTCATACTTTTTATATATTTTTTAAACCATTGGCTTTTGTGGAATGTTATGTGTGTAGCTATAGGTCAATGTTTTTTGTTACCTTAATTAAGGAATCACATGTCCACCTATGATTAATGACTGGAGGTCAGTCAGATCTGTACATATTATGTTATCTCTGATTTTTATGACCTACCAATACCTTTTCAATGTCATCTTTAAGGCTTTGAAGAATCATTGCCCAAGTACAAGGCGAACTTTGCCCATGTGAGTAATCCTAGAAGGCAACAGGGCAAAGTGTTCCAGCAATCTGTATTTTTATTCTAAATGCTGCATAAGGACAGAATAAAATAGTGTTCTCTCTGAAAAGCTTACAGTTTGGCTTGGTAAATAAAAGCCAATTCCATAGTATTACCCCAAGGGCACTCTTCAGTAAGAACAGTTTGAAAGCTGTCATTTCAAACCTCTGCAATTTTGAATGAAAAGAAGAAATTCTAACAAAATATATCAAAATAGTTTTTAAGGAACACAAAAAGGGTGTTTGTCATTTGCAGTGCTGCTTATTTCTTTTAATCCTAAAGGCATTTTTCCTTAAACATTCAGAAACAATAACCGTTCTAGGAGAAACCCTAGAAGATTTGGTCCATATAAGTTCTTTGAATGCAGGGCCATTTATTCTGCAGTGTAAGGAACTGCACAGCTCTGACAGAACACCAGGGTACTGTTGTGTGGTGCCCTCAGTGCCTTTGCCTTTTCGGTATCCACAGGCCTCCCGTCTGCACTGCTGAGGCTGCCCTGCCTTACCTTACACTGATTATCAGGGTCTTGCCTGCCCTCCCTTACCTTACACTGATTATCAGGGTCTTGCCCCTGCCAAGCAAACCCCACTGAGGGACCAACCCACTGCCCTGTGCAGAGCTGAACAGCCAGCACAGGCAGCGCCTGTCCCTGCACAGTGTGTGCTCCTGTCTGGGCCAATGTCATCACAAGCAGGAACAGCCAGTGGGAGCATGAGTGGGTCCTGATGGGAGCTGTGCACCCCACATGTCCTTCCCTGGCCCTTGCCCTCCCTCCCTCTCTCTTTTTTTTTTGGATGGGGGATGTCCCTGCTTGAAAGTAATGCCATTAGAGTTGTCACATAACATCAGCTGACAGATCTTTGTGCATGAACTTGTGTCAACATCCTCTGTGCCGCAGAATTGCAGGGAAATAGAAACCAGACAAGTGGTATGGTCATGTTTTGGACATCAGTTTTCACACTAGACAGAGATGATGTGAATTCTGCCAGCAGTGATGTTCTGTGTGGTCTGGTGGCTTGCTCACGCTGTGTGCTGCAGCCACATTCTCTTTCTGCTGTTGGAAAGATGTGTAATCACAATGTACTCAGAGTGATCAGCACAGCATCAAGGAAGGCAAACTGTTATGGGAATTTCTGTTATTCTTAATGTTCATGTGGGTTAGTTTTAATTTTAATTGGCCTTTTAGTTTTAGTTAAATTTAAAATTCTGGGCAACTCTTGTAAGATGGAAGCAGTTTTAATTTTTTAGTGTTATAACTAATTGACATAATTGCTAGTAGCTCAAGCTATTACTGTAAAATACCTGTAGAATGGTGTTAACCATATGTCTTTCCTGAACATGCAGAGATTAGGATATAAGAATTTGCCTTGTAGCATGATTTAACATATGCTGTCTGACTACCTAACTTAATTCATGTTTTGAATACTTACCACATACAGTGTGATATTCCTCATGTGATTACAAATACAAAGAAAAAGATAATTCATCCATTTCCAATAGCCCAGGGGACAAGAACAGTTTGAACAGAAAAGTTCATAAATTTTTAGCAAGATAGTTCATAATCCTTGTGCCATGTGTTCTGTACATACCGTGCTGGATAAAATTGAGATTGGTTGTTGTGCTCGCCTGGACACATGTTGTGTGGGTGTCATTTCTGCCAATAGAAGTGGAAAAAGAGAACAGTGCAAAGTGCTGATTACAGCAGATGCATCTGACTGTTGGAAATAATTCCGTTTTCTGACTAGCGTGTTTGCTGTTTCAACATCAGGACTTCAAAATCGCTTGTTTTAACAACCTCTTAATCTCTGTGTGGTGTATAAGCATAGAAATCATGAAACATGGGACTGGAAAAGACCTCAAGAAACCTCTCGTTTTTCCACCTACTCAAAGGATTAAGAATGTGTGTGTCATTCTTGACAGGTGTTTGCTTAGTTTATTCTTAAAATTCTGAATAATAGAGGTTCCCTAGTGTTCCTAGGCATCTATTAAAGTACTTACATGTCATTAACATTAGAATGCTTTACCTTATGTCTAACTTAAATGTGCATTGTTTCTCTGTAAGAAACTGACAACCTCCTTTTTTTTTTCTTATATCTTTTTCCTTGAGATCTGTCCTTTCATGTTCTGAGTTGTTTAAAATCCTTTCCTGAAATTTCTGATTTTGCTGATTTCTTTCTGCATCATGATGCCTTTGCAAATGTTATTGTTTTCATAGTTGTTCTCACCCAAATCATCTCCTGTCTTCATCTTCTAATCTATTCCTTCTTACTGTTTAGAGTTTGTGTAATCTCCCTAGCTTCCTTCTCTTATTTCTGTGTTCCTGATACCTCAGCACAATTTGGAGGAAGGAACAATAAGCAAACTCCATCATAACCAAAAATAAAAGTAATTGTTCCCTTAGAAAGATATTCTTTCGTGAATTGTAAGTTCTGTCCATCATCTCTCTGCATGGTGTCATAGGTTCAGAGCAATACTGAATACATGAAATGCGTCACCCAGCAGCACAGAGGTGACACTGAAGCCCATGATCATAACTTTGCTTTCTGTCTTGCCACATCAAATCCATGCTGCATCTGGCCTGTAAAGCTGGGGGTTGATTTTTCAGACTACATTAGCTGATTTCTAAGTATAATAGCTCCTGGCTGTGACCAAGTTCTAATAGACTGGCCTGGAGGGAGGAGGATGAAACCTTGACCTGTTGATTCTTCTGATGCACAGGAGCTCATGTGCTGCCAGGCTCATGTGTTACATCAGCACATGTGTTTATCTCTATTATGTGACAACTTTTTTCCTTTCTTTCCCTCCCCCTTTCAGTCTGGGATTTCCCACACTTTGACTGTCCTATTTCTTTGGTGTAGCTCCTGATTATCATCCCTCTGTTCTTTAAACACATGAATGAAAGATTTTCCACTGCCAAGATTAATCAGATAGCTCGTGATTTGAAACAGAAATGGGTCTGCCTAAGCAGTTCTAAATATAGTAATGTTTTGAAATTCACTCAATCCCCATGTTAGAAGCAAAAAAAAAAAAAAATCCTTTCCAGCTTTTATGCAGCAGCATCAGTAATGTTCATTAGACTTTATAGGAACAGATACGAATTACCATTTTGGGACAACTTTGAAATATCCATTCCTCATCATACTCATCATGTCTTTTAGTTTACTAACATTTGAAGTTAGAGGTGTCTTGCAAAACGTAACAGTTGTAACCTATGTCATGAATAAATTTATAATTGTTTTCTGTGGTCACTGGTCTAATAATAATAATCTGCATCCAAATTGTTACTTCAACTTGGAGTAAATTAGCATTCCACAAGGGTGAGTGGAACTGGGCTTCTTCATGCTAAGCTTTACACTTTCAGAATACTAAAAAGAAATTTAAAAAAAATTTAAAATGTACAACTTTACAAAACCTAGTTGTATGGGAAAGGCAATTTTGGCAGCTTCTGCAAAGGAACTCAGATATCAAGCAAAACATCTATTGCATTTAAGTAGCACTTACTGATTCAGGAAATAAGGTTATGCCTTATTCTTCTGAAACACTTTGGAATTTTTATTATTTCTTCATTGTTCATGCAATAATGGAAAGACTTACAGTGATTTCACTGAAGAGAATTTTGAACTGCATTTTAATGCCACATCCCAGTAAGAAAGCATTTTGAAAATGCTGCTTCTGCATTTCAGTCCCAAAATCTTGTCTCAGTTTGAGCTTTAGTAAGGAGCCGAGGCATGTGGAGTCTTGCTGCTGAGATCTGTCTGTCCTGTCTCTCCTAATAATTTATTATTTATTTGAAAATAGTAAGACTTGATATTTTTTGAAAACATTGCCAACATCTGCCCTAGAGTAATTCTGCATGAAAAATCCAGTAACATTACTGTGATGTTTGACTGACTCTTAATGAATGGAGGAGAATGAAAATAAAAGTTTAAATTATTCCTACAACTGAATTTTCCAGTATAAGCACTCTTCTCTCAGCCAGTGGTTATAATCGTTATGCCTTAGGACAGTAGGGAAGTTTTGGTACAATTGCAAATAAATATACGTTTTAAATTTTTTGTTTTATTCTTACAATTATGTGGATAAAGAAGTTAATTTGAACCTGCTTTCCGATCCTAATTCATGAAGAACCTTGTTGTGGATGTGATGCTAAAGCAGTTGGGAAGCCAAAACATGTGGAATGATCCAAGTGCAGATATAAACAGTTTTGCTGATCATTCCTAGATTCCTGCATTTTATAGTTTTGCAGAGATGACTGTTCTCCTTGCCAGGCCAGGGAGGGAGTGTCCTTTGATGAGAATAATATGTAGTTTTTTTGACCAGTTTCAAAAGTCAAAGACTGTAGTAGTTAGGATCAATGACTAGAAGAGTCTAGTCCACATGCACGTGTAATGTTTCTAAAGTTATGAATCTTTTTCTGCATCGCAGAAAAAGCATCACAGTGAAGTTTAATGGTAATAGTTCAATAGCTGACATGGCATACTGACGGTTAACTTTTATCAGTCTGTTTTGATTGCATAATAGCATACAGAGTAATAGCAAAACCCCACAGACTTATGAGGAGCGTACACAAGTCAGGGACTCATTAAAGCAGACACACTGACTTTCACTGTTGTATCAATAAAAGCTTGCATTTCAGTAGACAAGCAATTGTTGGAGACATCATTCTGCAGCAGGGCTTGTAAACAATTAGCTTCTATATAAATAGACATGACCTCTTACTGCCAAAATCAGTGGTGTTTTCAAAAAGGGATATAATATTTCACACTGCTTCTCTGACAGGCTTTGCTCGTAATCTCTCTGAAGGAAGCAATGCTAACTATACAGAATATGTGGCTACCAGATGGTACCGCTCACCTGAACTCTTGCTTGGGTAAGTACAGTTTGAGCACTGCCATGATAAATCTTTACTGATTCTATACATTTTTTCAGCATCTTTTGTATGCTTTGCCTGTGGAGAGCTGTGTTTGATTTAAAGGCAAGATTTCAAGAGGTTTCCAGATTTTCATTAATTTTTGTTCATTTCCAGTAAGTCAGTATGAATCATTGACATATTGACCTGTCTTGAGCTGAGCAGTGTTTAACTGATTAAAATATTGAGCTGAATTATAACAGATGTACTTCCAGTTCTTGCACCCCCATCCTTCCAGAAGAGGTTTCCATGGTAGTCCTCTGGCCTGGAATGTTCCATCAGCCCTGTGTGGACATCACATAGCAATGCCAATACAGTTTTCACAATGCAACACTCCTAGTTATCTTCATCCTGTGGGTCAGAACTATATTAGGAAGAAGTTTTTTGCTCAGACGTGGTAAGGCTCTGGAACAGGTTGCCCAAAGAAGCTGTGGGTGCCCCATCCCTGGCAGTGTCAAGACCAGGTTGGATGGGGCTTTGAGCAACCTGATCTAGCAGAAGGTGTCCAGGTGAGGGGGATTGGAATGAGATGATCTTCAGAGGTCCCTTCCAACCCAAAACTTTCTGTGATTCTGTGTTTTGATTTTCATTTGTAGTTACCCTTTGCCAGCACTGCTGAAGTCACTCAAAAGGATGGTGCCAGTTTTTTAGTAGTTAGGAAGAATTTCTTGAAGGAGGCTGTATAAATCATTTTAATGAAGCACTGAGAAGTTAGCACTGCATTGACTGCGAAAGTAGTAGTTACATAGCCTCAGCCAGAAAATTTAGTTTTACTCCTTTATTCATCTGTAAAATGGGTATTTTACTACCTCACAAGGTAAAACAGATCTTGAGATACTAAATGAACAAATTCACAGGATCCAAAAGGGCAAAGGAAGAGGGGAAAAAAAGTGGAGTCCTATAATTTGTGATCTTCCCATTACTGTCAAGTTAAACAAAGCATTAATCTAAACTACATGAATGCTCTCACAGAATACAATTTCAATATATAGTGCATGTGTATTTGTATACACATATTCTTAAAATAAGGTACTAGTAGCCACAGGATGAATCAAAAAAGTTCTGGTCACTCCTAAGAATCTTTAGGCATCATGTTAAGTGCTGCTGGGAAACAAGTCTTTGTTGGAACTTTTGATTAACAGTGAACTAGATATGTTTTGAACAGGTACATAATTAAGTAATAATTAGTCTGTCAATAAAGTCATCCCAGTATTCCCAGAGCTGTGCTTGTCCTAATCAAATTTATTGGCAATTGTTTTCTTATGTACAGCATGTTAAAATTGCCACTAAAAAACTCAAAGCTCAATTTTTCATGTTTTGGAGAAAACAGTAAAGCTTCCAGTGAAGTGTGTACGTTCATATGTAAGTATAAAAAAAAATACTTGGAAAGAAAGTGTCAACTGTAACCTTTTTAGATACAAACTATTTTTTTCTCTCTCTAGTAGTAATGAGGATTTAGGAGGAAAGACATTAAAAGCTTGAGGGACGTAGTATTAGTTTGACCTGCAGTTTTTGAAGCTGTTCTGTTAGCAAAGAAAATTTAGCAGGAATCATATCTGTTTGTAGTTGACTAAATCTGTTTGATTAGCTTGTAGAGAAAGGGAGGGGATTTGTGTATTTCAAGTTTCAGTTGTGCTGGTGTATGTTTTTAATGCCAAGTTTTTCTGGCAAAGTGATGCCTGTTTCTTGGCAATCCTGTTCTATTTCCCAGGCATTTATCTTTCTTATTCCCCCTTTCCTTACATTTACCAAATTTTTATAAGCATTTAATATTCAGAAGTCTTCACCAGTTTATTAAATACATACATTTTAACAAATACAGTTTTACTTTTTCAATTTTTAAAATGTGTCCCAGAGAGGTTTTTGTTTAGTGATAACATTCAAGACTTAAATTTCAGGAGAGGAAAGAAATTGCTGCCTAATTATTCATAGAACATCTAAAATCTACTCACTTTGGAGAGCCTCAGGTAACTACTGTTAGTGGAGTACTCTGTACCCTTTGATGACAAAATATTGCTAAAAGCCAGTAGAGTTTAAAGCATACTAAATTACTAGATGAAAACATGTTTTGGAGAACCTAATATGTGCAGGCATAGACTACAGTGCTTCTGAGGTATGGTCTGTCTGTGGTATAGGAGTTATTTCATTTGTCCAGCCACATCACTCTTGCATTTTTCTGTCTGCTGTGATCTGACAAGACTGATCCTGACAATTAGCAGAAAAGAAGTCTGGAGCTTGCCTTTTCAAACAACAATGTTGCAATTTGTGCTGCCTTAAGAAATGGGTATTTTCTGATTTGTTTCTGTTTGACTACAGAGTAAATAGAGAAAACTTCTTAACTGTGATTCAGCTTCCTTTATTCTTCAGAGCAAGGAAAAGTAATGGTCCCTGCCTCAAAGGAGAGTTAACCCATTCCTCAGCTGTAACCCTAGCTAGTTCTACAGTACCCCAGCCTAGAGCAACCTTTTCCCCATTTCACATTTCAGTGGAGAAAACTGCATATTAAAGCAGTTGTAAATAAAGATGTATTTGGGGTTTTGTCATCATAAAAGGGTAATTTTTTTCCTGCACTCTCACTGTTTTTCCTGCAGAGCCTTAGTTTTCCAATACAGGCACAGAATATTTTAAGATCAGGTCCTTGGCTTTGGAGTCCATTCTTGCCTGTGTTGCTTTGTGCCTAGGAAAATTCTAGGCCTTCCTTGTCATTCTGACCTAATGGATGGGTTGGACTAGCAGCATCCTAGAGAGGTCAGACATTGAGTCTCTCAGCAAATCCACAGGTAGTCACTATGCAGGATTAGTAAACAAATTATGAACCCCACTGAGCAGCAGTGGTACTTGAGGAATTGTGACATGGTCTGCCTTCCCTCTGGTAGTTCCTTGTCAGCAGTCTATTCCAGTGGGGCAAACCTTGGTTTTGGGATGGGTATTGTGAGAGGACTACAGTGTCTCATGGCACATTCTCAATTTCAAGCGGTTCTTGAAATTTTGGTGCCGTACTTCAGCTTTCCCAGCTACCATAGAGTCGTGCCCCAGTCAGCTCAGTGAGCCTGTGGTTTCACTTGTGCTATTGTCCAGCTGGAAATGCTTTCTGACCTTCACCTAACAAAATCACCTTAAGGGTTTACAGTTCCTCTGGCCATATGTGCTTCCCACCAGCGAAGTAAATAATCATGAGTAATCAATGGGGAAAAGCCAAATTCTTTTTTAGTTTGAGGATGTTCTTTCTCTAAACATCATTAATCAGCAGCATAAGGAAGAAGTAAAGGAGACAGATTCAGGTGACAGGATTTGTCACCTGCAACTCTTGGTGCTGTCTTATTCCAGAAAAAGACAAGCCAGCTGTAACTTAAATCTCTTGAAACAGAGTGTGAGTTATTGGATTACAAGTTTCAGAAAGAAGAGACTCAGTGAAATACATTTTCAGTTCAATCTTTGTTTCAGTCTTTATTATTTTTATATGCTTTTTCTTTGACATGGAAATATTTTTCCAGTCATTCTGTTCAAAAGCTAAACATTGGAAAGACATTAGTGGAATTATATGAGTATTTACAAATTTTTTTTACAAATTCAACAAGCAAGAATTTGGATCTATAAAAATGAGTTCTCCCCAACCCCCCATCTGTGGCTTTGCTCCCAAACAGGAATGTCTTACTTTATGATTCTTCCATTGCTCCTCACTTGTGTTTTCTAAGGAATAGTTTTCAGGAGCACTCTGTTTTTTCTCTAATTAAAATTTTTGTGTAGGAATGATTTCTTAGAATTTCTTAGAAACAAAGATTTCTTAGAATTTCTGTTCTTCCAGATTATTTACTTGTGTAAATTGCTGCCAGACTCAGTATGCCTGTCCACCTATTAAGCACAATCAAACAAGAAATGTAATGCAGGAGCAGAGTGCAGGCATGAGCTCTAGAGAGAGAAGGGAGTTAGTGGTAGTTTAACTGGGAGTAGAGAATGCTTTGCAGTCAAAAAGATTCTTCTTGTATGTAGGATTTTTCAAAAAGAACAAGGTCCCTGGGGGCACTTGAGAATTCCTCTCCTGCCTTTTCAAGCAGCGATAGATACATCGGGAAATCTAGGGCAGAAACAGAGGGCTTGGGTTTTGAGGTAGTTTCCGTAATATCAAAGTTTATTTTTCTGTTTTGTGAGGAAGTGGGCCATGAGAAATACAGCCAATAAATTGACACAGCTCAGTAAGAAGACAGTGGCAGTGGGTGACAAACATTTTATGTTCACTTCCCAGAGCCCCGTATGGCAAGGCCGTGGATATGTGGTCTGTGGGCTGTATCCTGGGAGAGCTGAGCGACGGGCAGCCCCTGTTCCCTGGAGAGAGTGAGATTGACCAGCTCTTCACCATTCAGAAGGTGCTAGGCCCTCTGCCAGCCGAGCAGATGAAGCTCTTCTACAGCAACCCACGCTTCCATGGCTTGCGGGTAAAGAGAAAGCTTTGTTCTTTTCTCTTATTTTTCTTACTTACTTGTGTAAATTGCTGCAAAGGTTCTTTTCATTTCCATTATGCATTATCTACTGCATGTGTTTCTGTGTAAGTATAGGATATATAACAATACCTTTTAACAATACCTGGTCAGTGATTGTAATGTTTCCTTCTAATTCAGTTTCGGTTGTCCTTTCTTTATTGATGAATGTTACTTGGAAAGCTGATTTCATGATTGATAATGTTCTGAAATCATTAATGTAAATCATATAAAGAGACATATGAAGGTTTTAGGAGACCTGATCTGTGCTAAAGACTCAAGATTTGAGTTTTCCTCTGAGAAAATGTGACAATGTGAAAGGGAAGGAGTGGGAACCTAGTTGTATTAAAACATGTTAAAAGTTGCCATAAATTTGGTTTAGATGATAATGATAAGAAAAGAGTTGGCTTAAGGTGTTAAGGTAGTTATTTTAGGTATAAGGATAACTAATTCTGAAGAGTTCTTGATGAAGTTTGTCGACCCTTCAAGAGCAGAGAGTTTTTAAAACATTGTTAGAGCATTTCTTCCAAGGTCCTATTTGTATTTCTCCCTGTTTAGAACAGTGGGTTAAATGGGGTTTTGTATGAGAAATTTATAACTTCTCATCAGGAAAGCAATGCTTTAAAAATTGTAAGCAAAATAAATTACTGCCTCTTCAATGTTTTTTTTACTGCATTTCTGGTTGTGCAGTGTAATCTTGTTTGGATAAATGCTCTGTGATGTCTTAAGATGCGAATGAAGTATCTTTGTTTTGTAGCTTTAAAATGCAGTAATTCAAGAAGACAGCATGGACCTAATGTGATTAGCACAAGGTTCAGAGTTATGGGTCTCTGTTCTCATCCCGGATCAATGGTTTATGGCTCGGCCTCAGACGTGTTCCTGCCTTCTTAGTCCTGTCTGGAAAGTCAGGATACTGCTGATGTTGACAGGGCCATATGGCTCCTCATAGAGAGTATTGTTTAAAACTGAAATAAAGTCTGAATAATGGCTTAAAGTTCAAAAATACTACAAAAATCATTGGTTTGGAATGTGATATTCATTAGTTAATTCATTGGAAAAAATTATCCTGTGCTATGACACAACCTTAAAAGTACATTTTTTCTGAATGTAGCATAGTGCTTAACAGTGAAAGATTTTCTGTTGCAGGGCAGATAATAGGTATGCTGTGATCAAGCCAATTATTACTCACAAGCTGGATCTGGTGCTGGATATTCACAAGGTAGAAATTAGCCCATGATATGGAATTTTTTATCCATATACTTAGACTTTGTGAATTTCTACATTACCCTAAGTGAACACTACCGTATTGTAAAACAGAATTTTAAAAATTCTCTTCAAACACTCCAGCATGGATTCAGATGCACATTTGCAAGCTTTTTCTCTTCTTTCTACTCATATCCTCCATATATATATGTATATAATACAGTTTTCCTCACTCCTGAGGTTTAGGGTGTATTTAGTGATCTCTCTTCAATTCTTTTGAGGAGGAAAACATCCAGGGTATGTTGAAGACATAAAGAAATAAAATAATAGGGGATCAGAAATTACCAATAGACTCATGACTTTATAGAAAAATGGTAGTGGCAATGTAGGGCTGTAAATATTTGTTCTACCAAAAACTTATGTGAAGAATCTTAACAAGTCCAGTGAAAAGCCACTGCTGCTTTGCATGGCTTCAGCATATTTTTGTGTTTCCCTGACCATTCTAGATATGAACTCTTCTTGGTGATTGTCATTCTCCGTGAAGACACAAACATTTTACAGTTTGGTTCATGTTAAAATTGGAGGAAGCATGGAAGCCTTGGTTTACCTAAGTTACTATATAAGACCAATATAGCAGACTTGGACTTTAAAAAATTCCCAATTATTAGTAAACCACTTCAAAATAAAAGCAAAGTCAAAAGAAAAATACAGAGGCTATATAGGAATGAAAGCAATCAAACTAATGTTCTTCCCTTTTTCTTCAAAGTTCACGTAATGTACTTTGTGAAGAGTAATTCTAGTACAAATAATGGATGCCCCCAGCAGTGTGCTACTTCTCATGATGTTGCCAGCAGCATGAGCACAGCAGTAACCCTGAAACTTAAACCTTTGGGCTTTTGCCTTTTTTCACTAATAAAAACATTTAGGAATTGTTTGTTAATGTTTAGTGTTTAATTAGTACTGTATTTGCACTCTCAAATTCTCTCAAAGCTATTTTTAATTTTTTTTTTAATGTATATGTTACTTATGTGATTTCTGAATCTATTTTAAACCTCCTGTCAATCATAATGCCACAAAAAAAATTAAGTTGATTATCTGAAAGGTCTCTTCCAACCCTATGATTCTGTGTGTGTGACTTCTCACTTGAGAGTGGTTTCTTGGCTGCCCTAATAATCAAGAATACTTTCTTTGGTTCACTAGATGCTTATCACACATGAAGAGTTGTTTCATTATAATGTTTTATAGTTTTCATAAACCACTAACTTTTTCAGTGCTTATGATTCCCATTAATTACATGTCTTGATTCATAGTGTAATTTCTATTTTGTGAAACACATTGTATTCATGTATTACCTTGTTTACGTGATCAGTATATTTACACTGTATTTTTTCCAGTTTCCAGCAGTCAATCATCCACAGTCTTTAGAAAGAAGATACTTGGGAATTTTAAGTGGTGTATTGCTTGATCTTATGAAGGTAGGAAAATGACTTTTATTTTCTGACTGTAATATGTAGAAAAATATGTATGTGACTTTTTACCTTTGTTTCTTAATCTAATGCATCTTAGAAAGACTTGGGAACTTCCTTTTGAGGTATTTTGATATCACCATTGTTTATAGTAAGGCTTGGTATTTCCTAGGAATCAGGAAGGTAACCCTTGCAAATGCCAGGAGAGTCTGTTCAATTTTAACTGATTTGATAAACAATATGTAGTCCAGACAAAGCACCATCACCATCCTTTGCAGGGCTGTGCATTCACACTGACATATTGGAGTATGAGCTCTCAACCCATCATATTTAGAGACATCCACAGTGTATTGGGCTAACCTGAGCTGTTGTTCATTTGTTGTTGGGTAAGCCTGAGGATGTGGGCAGTTGTCAAAGACGAAGTTGACACACAGGAGTTTTGGGCTTTCATCCAAACCCTTAATCTGCTTGCTGTCACCTCTACACAGTATGTGTGTTACGTTACTCTTCAGTCCTGCTTTGAAACAAGTCAGCTAGTTACACATGGCCAAACTAGGATATGGTCCTGAGATTTCTTATGGGGAATCAGGAGAATCAGGAGAAGCTCATTCGCCACAAAAACATTGTGCTGTGCATTTGTGCCGTGTTCCTGGGTATGCAACACATATTGTCGTCCTTACTACTGTACTATAAAAACACTCCCATGGTAAGCTGCAGTACAACCTTCACATCAGTTCATTACCAGTAAGCTGAAGAAAGAAGTTATAGTATCAAAAATTAGGTTTAGAATCACAGAACCACCTAAGAATTAAAGGCAATATGGGACACATATGAAGTGTGGATATGGCTAATCAACTCTAAATGAATTGTATGATCCCAAACCCATCTGCACCAGTTGTCCTGGAAAAAAAAAAACTCATCTGCTTTGGGATATACTTGGGTGTTTGCTTGCTTTTACTAGTATTGTTGTAGCCAGCAGAAGTTTACCAAATTTGCTCTACTCTTCTTCAGTACATTCAGTTCAAATCCCTTTGATCTCCTTGCCTTATGAGGAGAGTCAGCATAGCTTTTATCTTGGTTTCAAGGAGTCTGCAAAATTATATACTCTAGTGCATATAACTACTTGTTTTGATATTATACTTTCTCCTCTGTTTTCTAATTCACTGAAACTTTTTTTCATAGTTAGCTGTAGCTCAAGCTCTAGTAGCATATATTGCAGAATGGCAATTTCAAGATCAGTCTGAAGACCATTGTTGCATGTACTGGGGCAGGGTTTATTTTCAGATTTTATGGTATATTTCAGTGTCTTTTAGGTTCTTATGATGGGATTTAAAAATTTCAAAGTTGTGAAATGAAGCATTTGAATTTTAGGGATATATAGGCTTCCAAATAATTTCATCTTTTCTGTCCATGTTTCTGCCTACAAGATAAGAATGGTCAGGGATTCTATAGAGGGGATATTTTGTGTTTGACCTACATTACTTAATTCAGGAGTTGGAACCTTGTTAAACAATGAGAAGAAGCCTACAAGAGGAGAATGGAAGAGACTTGTGGTTAAGTTGCATGTTGCAAATGCTGCACATACTTTGTTGTGTGCCTGTCTCTTCTGCAGACAATGCACAGTCTGACACATGTCCACACTTGTGCTCCTCATTATCTGCATTCCCAGGGACCTCAGGTCTGATTACTAGATTACTGAACAACCCACACTTCAACTTATGCCATCTGAAGAAGGGAGTTATTAATATATATCTATTTAGAGAGCATTTCTGGACTAGATTAATGAAGAGGCACCCATTTGACCTTGTTGCTTTGTTGTTCCTCCAGTCCTCTGCTCTCCTTCACAAGTCATGCTGGTTTGCAAGCATTAGGGAGTTGGGAACTGGTTTTCTATGTTATGACTTGGGGAAAAAAAAAATTGAGGCACTCTTTTTTATATCATCTGTTGTTCAATTGCCTCTGCCGTTCAGCACCAGACATGCATTTCCTCTGAACTTCTGTTTGCTAAAGAGAATACTTGTAGAACCCCTTCTTTTTACCCTTAGTGTTCTTCACTTGCCTTAGCGGGACTTTGATCTTCGAAGTGGCCTAACCTTTGAGCTAATACACTGCTTTTGTTGTCCACCTTTGTATCCGGTCCTTTAGTCTAATTCTCACATACTCCTGTTTTTGCATTTTTGTTCATTAAGGAACTCCCTGTTTAGCCAACCTGAACCTATGAAAAAATTTTTGGTCTTCTACACAGTAAAATGCTTTGTTTCTGAGCTCTCAATAAATTTTCTTTAAAAATCAAATGGCTGTCCTGGACACCTTTCCTCTGATGGCAGTTTTTCAGAAGATTCTGCCCAGTAATTCCTTATAGAAAATGAAATTTGCTGTCCTGAAGTCCTGGGTCCTCTCTCTGATGCTTATCTTCCCACTTATTCTTTCAGTTCTGACTGTAATCATCTCATGGTTGCTACAGCTCAGAGTGTCTTCTCTGATCAGATTTCTCACCAGTACTTTACTGTTGTTGAGCAGCAGCTCAAGCAAACTGAAGTCCTCCCCTTGGCTGATTTGCCTCTCCAGCAGCTGCTCTAGGAAATTTCCACCAACTTAGTCTAGAAATCTCCTGGAACGCATACGCAGGCTGGATGTCAGGATAGCTGAAGTCTGCTGTGAAGATGAGGATCTGTGACCAAGAGACTTTTTCTTGTTGTAGACAGTTTTCCTCTTCATCATCTTCATGCTCTTCAATGCATTGTTGGTAGCAAACTCCCACCATAACATCACAAATGTTGCTTTCCCTTCTGATCCTGACCTAGAGATTGTCAATGGATAAACCTTTTGTTCCATGCTGACGTTTGATACGATCCAGGAACTCAGTTACATGGAGTGTTACTCTTCTCCCTCTCCATCTCCCTCCTTCTGAGACCAGTTGTACCCATCAGTGACCATGCCTCAACCATGAGTCCTGTCCCACTACTTCTCTGTGATTCCAGGCAGGTTCCCAGCCATGTATGGACTTACAGTTCTCCTTGCTTGTTGTCCAGGCTGTGTAAGTTAGTGTACAGGCACTTAAGGGAGACCTCTGGACATCCTCTCTTCTGAGGGGGAGTGTAGGAATCACATGTGGCCTGCTCGTGTTTGTTTGGCCTTTTGAGCCACTGGAGTAATTAGCAGCACCAGAAAAAAGGGGCAAAGAAGAAGTTAATCATTCAGTACAGTTTGTCTCTTGAGAAAGGAAGCTACTCCATACTGTGTGACCAAACTGCAGAGGAGTTTGGTTTGCCATTTGCTTTGTTTCCTGAGCATTTTCCATTTTGAAGTGCAGGGATCCTGTGAAGGGAAAACCAGTTTGTGGTCAAGTGGCTGAATATGGTGTTAATGTATTGTGTGTGTGTGTGTGTGTATGCATGTGCATAGATACACATAGATTTCTTCCCTCTTAAACCCTTAAGAAATAGCTGTTATTTTTACTTAATAGCCATTCAAACTTTTAACCTTACTGACAGTCATGCATGTTTGAATATTACAACATAAGCTTTGTAATGCTCTTTTCCTGCAAGAAACTTTTCATACTTCCCAAAATACCCAAGCTCCTGTTTGTAGTTTTGTGATTAAATATTTTCTACATGTCAGGAAGTGTCTTTGTTCAGAATCACAACAGATCTAACAGAATTATAAGGCAAGTGTTATTCTGAATGCATTGTAACATTTTAGAGAATTGTTTAAAAATATGGGTGGACTTGAACCCTATAAGCTAAAACCAGAACTCTTACGTATGTGTATTTTTAAAAATACTAACTTTAAAATGATGTTTGTTTGTGTATAAGAATGTTCCCATATAGTTGTTTCATTTGTTTGCAAAGCCTGTTTCATTGTAGGATTTTTTTGCTGGTAAATTTAATATTTTTAATTAAAAACAATGTTATAAAGTATATCCTGGAAAATACATATTTAAAATACATATATTTAAAACATATATAGATATATATAAAACATATTTTAAAGGTTTTAGATATTTTTGTATTTTAAACATACTATTATATATGTGTAGATAACATGATACACATATAACACATAGATGTGTTTATTTTGTATCATATGTAGTTTAATGCACCATGAAATTATTCTAACAGTTACATCTAATCCCAGAAACTTTGGAGATTAATAACTTATCCTAGTAATGTTCTTTATTTTGTTAGTCCTTTTT
>VZTJ01002320.1:1713772-1912245 GCA_013397795.1 Orthonyx spaldingii | reverse complement strand
TTTTTTTTTTTTTTTAGTGCTCTAAGTACAGATACTAACATTTAAACTTTGGGATTTGTTTTTCAAAAGAACTTACTGAAGTTAGATCCAGCAGATAGATACTTGACAGAACAATGTTTGAACCACCCTTCATTTCAAACCCAAAGACTCTTGGATCGCAGTGGAAGTTCACCTTCACGGTCAGCTAAGAGAAAACCTTACCATGCAGACAGCAACACTTTATCTAACAGGTAAATGCAGTCTTGTCACCGTTACCACTGACATTTGCTCTGCCCCTGAGTGAGTTGTCCTCCTGCTCACATGCAACATCATCTACAAGGAAAGTGGTTGTGGGACAGCTTAGGCACACTGAGACATGTTGTGTGCTGTTCCGTGTTGCCTCACTCAATAAAGGGAGCAGACACAGTTTTTTCAGCACACTCAAGCTGAAATTTTTGCTTTCTGTATCGGGCTGAATGCTTCTTGAAAAAAAAAAACCAAACCAAAGACAATGTTGAAGCCATTTCTGCATATGACAAAGAAAAATAATTGGCTGATCCACCTTAAAAAAATGTTAGTCTTTTTCTTGAACAACAGGAATTTTGTGGCTTGGAAGATGCCCGATATTCCAAAGGAATGCTCTTTACTTTGGAATGCTACCATTACTGTACATGTACAAATCTGTCCAAGATTTTGATATTTAGAAGCTTAAAGTTCACACAGATTTTTAGCAGCTAAATGTCCTGAAAACAGTGCATATTGATCACATTCCAAATTGGAAATGAACAGAATCTTGTCTGCAGTTGCAGTTGTGGATCAGCTCTAGCCTTTTTGACCTCAAAGCAGGATGTGTTTGGTCAGTATCTCCCTTGCTGGACCCATGTAGCTTGAGAGAAGCCCCTCAATTTTAATACCTTAATGAACTGGGTTTACTGGTGGATAAAATACTTCAGTACAAAAAGTCTTGTGTTATTGCTGTGACAAAAGCATTCCTAAAGGTCACCCTCTGAAGTATGCAGAATATTAGTGGCTTTTTATCCTGGGCTTGTTTTTCTTTAGCTCTTCCTGTGAGATTGAAAAAATTGCTCCTCGGTTTTAAGACTTGGAATGATGACATTCACAATCTATACTTTTTCAGAGATAGACACCAAAAAGTATTAGCAGCCTTTATAGATGCTTAGGGTAAAAGTTGTACCATTAGACATGTGGCATGAGAAAGAAAAACCTACATCCACTGGAAACTTGTCTAAAAGGTTTGCCTAGTAAAAATACAAGGTTCCTCATATCTCTAAGTTTTTAAAAATATACTTCCTGTTAGCTAAAAAATACCTTAAACTGACATTAAAATTGCTAAAGTTTTAGAAACTGTTATGAAATATAGTATTAGATCACTGGAAGTGGTTAATACAAAAATCCTAGGTATAAAAATGGATAGCATTATCCAATTATAGTTAAGAAAAAGGTCAACAAAGGTACAGTGAGCATTCACTTCAACCCTCAGTTATATATCTGAGTTACATCATAGATTTGTTACAGAAATAAGTTATTTGCACATAGCCTGCCTAGGTCTATCAAGGCAAACAAGTACAGCTGCAGCACTGCTCAGACTTGGCTAAGTTTGCAGTGCCAGCCAAAGTCCTGAAGCAGAACTGGTTTAATGCCAGAAAACCCAAGATAATAAATCCTGCTCCAAAATACTCAGGCTCAGTGTTTGCAGAACCAACTCATATCTCAGTCCTGTAATCACAAAACCAGAAGAGCTGGAAAGTAGAGTACAGGTTAAGGACACCACCAAGTAGCTGTGCACCAAGTCAGTCTGATTGCAGAGCCTTTCAGGTGCAGCTTTGGAATGAGTTAGTGTACCAAAAACTGAGATAGTGCCAAGTTCCACAAAAGCTGGGTTCCTGTGGTAGACCTGGTTTTGGGTTTGGTGTTACAGGGCTTGCTCAGGCTCACTCCATCTGAACAATAACCTCTTTTCCCCTCCTTTCCTCTCCCCTCCCCCTCCAAACCAGGAAAATACACTAGATAGCCTGGAGCATTGATTGTATCAGGGTTTTTTGACAGTGCTGACATATTTGATTGTTCTACCTTCCTTTGATATGCCAGGTGTATTTAAGATTTTTTCAATTGATATATAGCTTATTTTCATAATGTAATGCTTAAGTTAGTGATGTACTCACATAGTACTCGCATACATGCATAAATGTGTAAATACATGTTTGAATTTGTATGATTAGATTTGATATATTCAGGGTTTTTGTCAGTAAAATCATTAGCCAAAGCTGAGTTTGCTATCAGAATATACCCAGAAACAACAATGTATGAATGCTTGCAAATCTGTTATTTTAGTGGACTTTCTGGTGCCTCAGTTGGCAATATTTGATCTTACTGCAGTTAAATTTTGTGGTTTTAAATGGCAACTGAAATTAGTGTACTTTTTTTAAGTTATTAATACATGAATAAATAATCTGGTATATTAATGCTTCTTTATGCATTTTAATATAGAAATCAAGCCAGCAAAAGTTCTGCTTTGCAGTCACACCACAGATCAAACAGCAAGGATATGCAGACACTAGGGGCTGGTGGGCCAAGAGAAGAGGGGCTTCCAGCAAATGAAAGTTTTTTAAATGGAAACCTTCCTGGACCTGCACCTAGTCCAATGCATGCAAAAAAACCAAGCAACACACCTGGATCTGGCAACAAGGATATAGCCAATAACAACATGCCACATCTTCTCAGCCCAAAGGAACCAAAGGGAAAAACGGAGTTTGATTTTAACGTGGACACCAAAAGTTCTGATGGTTCAGGCACAAAGTACCTGAAGTCTAACACCAGATCTCAGCAGAACCGGCACTCCTTTATAGAAACTTCTCAAAGCAAAACTGGGACGCTGCAGCCCGGCGACAAGCACAGCCGCCACAGCTACATCGATACCATCCCGCAGTCTTCTAAGAGTCCCTCCTATCGGACAAAGTCCAAGAGCCATGGAGTTCTGACAGACTCGAAATCTGTTGGCAACCTTTCTGAGGCCAGGGCCCAAGCTGCAGAGCCAAACACCAGTAGGTATTTTCCATCCAGCTGCATGGACTTGAACTCTCCTACCAGTCCGAGCGCTCCCCGGCACAGCGATAACAGAACTTTGCTCAGTCCGTCCGGGAGGAATAACCGCAGCGATGGTACCCTGGACGCACGAAGACCAGCAACAAGACACTCCAAAACTATGGAGGAGTTAAAACTGCCAGATCACATGGATGGAAGCCATTCCCACTCTCTGTCTGCTCCACATGAATCTTTTTCCTATGGTCTAGGTTATACCAGTCCTTTTTCTTCACAGCAGCGCCCTCATAGACACTCTATGTATGTGAGCCGGGACAGAGTGAGGTCAAAGGGCTCAGAGGGTGGCTTGAGCGTAGGGCAAGGGATGGCAGCCAGAGCAAACAGCCTGCAACTGTTATCTCCACAGGTGCAGCATAAGTCACTCACAAGGTCTGTTGGCTCATCACGAGAAGACTGTACGGAAGATTCTAATAGGGTTAGTCCAAAATATTGCTTCTTATGGAAGGCTTGCCTTGCTCTTTTTACTTCATGTGGGGGCACAGGCCTACTTGCTGTCTTCTGTTTGTTTGGTTGCAGTTATTTATTTATTTATTTGTCTTGTAATGTATGGGGATGTTGTTAGGCCTATTTTTTCAGAAGGGCTGAGTATTTCAAGGTACTTTTAAAAAATGGACTATGAATACCATTACCTTAAAGTACTGAAATGGGAGAACAGAAAAATTGTCTCTGAAGTTAAAATTTCATTAGTTGTTTTTAGTCCTTGGTTACATTGTCTGATGTCATTTTTATTGTATCATTTTGCTGAATTATCTATCTCATTTGTGTTTTTATTTAGCTTTTCTTGTATGTATTTCTGTTATGAATGCTAGTGTTAATTTTTGAAGCAAGTGTTTCATTCACTTATAGCAGGACACTATTGCTGAAAGACTGTAATTTACTAGAGGAATATCAAAGCTTTCAGTATTTCTTTAGGTGGGTATGATGAGTAACTGGGGTAATCTAGAGATTTTATGTTGTAGTGGCCACTGGCAAATTGACTCCTCGCAGTGGTTACTGTCCATGCATACCTGGTTGTGTTTTTCTGTGAGCATTAATTAAGGAGTAGATGGATGGGCTGGTTCTGGTGTTGATTTACATTCATTACACAGCACTTCTGAATTATCTGATGTTTTACACATCAGATATGTAAAGATGACTGTATTTGTCCTCAGAGCTTTAATTTCCTCTATTAACAAAATGGTGAAGAGACAAATACAAAAACGAGTTTCTCTATGCCTACACCTGTGATAAACTGACTTCTAAGGACAGAACATGTAGTTAAGATTTGTTGACAAATTTAAGAAAGTCAAAGAGCTGAAAATATTTTTTAAGATCCAAAGATTATGGTTACTCTGAGAAAATAAGATACTCTGCCTACTTAGTAGTTCATCGAAGAAATATGTGTAGCTGACCTAATGGGGTCTTTTTCTTAAGTACCATAAAAAGAAGAGTTTCAGGTAGTGGTTGCATCCTCGGTCCAGTAGAGAAAAAAAGACATAATATGTTTTTTCATACATAGCACATCTTCTCCATTGAAGATTATGTGCATTCAAACATGAGAAAATATCACAATAGGAAAAGTGCAATGGAATAATAATCTTTTTAAAGCTACCTTAGAAGGGATTACAGCAGCTCCATTTCAAAACCAGTTTTTTTCTGTGTACTTATTTTTCTGTCTCTCTCATTTCAGTCAAGTTAAATGTTACTTATTCTTCAGGATATTATTTGGAAGGGCAATAATATCAACATTTCAGTTTTTGATAATAAAAGTTCATGCTGCCTTGTATTCTTCAGTTCATTTTCTGTGTTATGCAGAAAATAGTAATTTGAAGTAATTTTAATTTTATTTCCTACTATTTAAAGGCCATTTGTTTTTATTAGATCATTCTTTGTCTTTGAAAATTGGTTGACAAATTTTTATTTTAATTAGAAAAATCAGTGTGTATCTTAATACTTATGGTTTTGTTAATTTTCATTTGCCTTGGAAAATCTATTCATTCAGGATAAAGAACTTGCCTTTATCTCTTATGATCAGTATTTTTAAAACTTCAGCCTTAACTTAATGTCTTTAAATCTGTTTTTCAACCATTAGAAGTGTGAAAGGAAAACAACTCTTCTGAAATGGATGCTAAATCTGTAAATTCACAAAGCTGTTTTTTATTTGTTTATACTGCTTTCAGTAACAAATCAAAATTAAATTGTCAGTCTTCTTATGCCTCATAAAGGCATTTTCACAAAGAAGGCATTCTTTGGCTGCTACCTATCCTCCCTTTTTTCCCCCCTTTTCTACATTATGCATTAGGAGTCATAAAATTTCACTCCCCTCAAGATTAGTGAACCAGAAAAACCATTAATAATATGTGTTCTCATAGATTCTTTACTATGTTCTTTTTTTTTTTTAATCAGTTTTCCTGCTTTTTCTTTCTCTGCTCATATTTTGTGAAGTTTCCTCACTTCCATGTTTCTAGTTTCTTATTGATTTTCTTTTTAGCTCTGCCAAGTCTTTTTAAAGAAAAAGATGCTTTGTTTGCCAGGGTTTAGATCTTATTTTTAAAAAAAGAATCAACAATCATATCCAGTCTTAGTTTTAGGGCTTTTCAAGTCTCGACACAACAGTTTTGTTTTAAGGGGTTTCTTTACATTTAAATTAAATGTAAACAAAAAGGGTTAAACAGAAGAAAATCAAATACAAGTTGCTATTACTGTCTCATGTTTGAAATTTAACTGCTGATAAATAAGAGGCATCTAATACAAGTAGTAATTTAATCAAATGCTTCAGCCTCTGTTAAATTTTAGAAGAATCTGACTGGGATTTGAAGCATTGTTTTAGCTGCAGTTCTAGTCTTGGTTTCAAGGTTTCTTTTATCTGTGGCAGTAAGACCAGATCTTCATCAACAAAAGGCAAAGTAGGTTTTGCAAATCACTCATGCAGTGAATTGAAATCCCTGTTTTTAATTTTGATTAGTTTTTTTTTGTGGCTTTGGTTTTTAACCTTTGTCCTTCTTGGACATTCTAGATTTCAGTTCATACAGGGGTTTCAGTAGTTCCTGTGGGGTCTTGTAGAGAGCATTAAATTTCATGTGGTTGGTTCATACTGAGAGAGAATTGAAGCTTCTGATTCATTTAAGAGTGGGGTTAAGTCATATTTGGTGGCAAATTGTGTGCATAAGGATGTTTCTAAGGGCTCATCTAAACTTTTACTTGAAGTACTTCTAGGCAGTACTCTTTTCAGGAAAATAGAATAAATTAGAGGTAATGATAAGCTTTTTGCTATCCTGTCTGACTGAAGTACTTTGTCTATAGATTTCTTAGTTCAGAGACTTCCTCTTATTTTGCATACAGTAGATTTTGTGACTGTTGGTAATGATGGTAAGAGATAAGAGATGATAAGAGATGATAGTGCTTTGGTGTTGCAATTATCACACATTAGATGCATTTCCTGTCTGCTTTAAAGTTTCCCAGTAGCAGAGTGACCAGATTCCATCAGAAATTAATTTAACAAGCCTCCAGTAAAAGACTCCTCCCGAGATGTTACAGTTGCATTTCATTCACGTTGAAAATTTGAGGGCCTGAATCATATTCAAGTCTTTAAAGTTACAACATAGAGGCAAAATTTTGTTAATGTCATTTTGGAAAGAAGCAAGGAAGCAGCAAAACCAAGTAATTATTGATTATATAGTCTGTGATTTGATATTGGCAGTTATTAATAATATGAAAGGAAAATTGTATGGTGAATTATGGAGTTTCCTTGTTTATGTGTGTTGATTAAAAACTGCAAATCAGTTTACACTCTTTCATTTTAAATAGTTTATTGTTCTTTTGTCTAGGGTGGAGCATATCATGATCCACACACAGAAGATGGAGCATCTACTAAGGAAAATAGAATTCTGTATAATGACCCTGTTCCGAGAAGAGTTGGCAGCTTTTACAGAGGTAATTTTGTGGTGGATCTTTCAAATTGAATCAAGAATTTTAGCATGGAATATAAATTACATAGTAGAAATTGATACAGAGAATTAACATGAACAACTACAAAAGTTTATTAGAAAAAGAATTGTTACTCCACTTTCAGAGATTGAATTTACTTGCTGGGTTGTTTGCAACATCTGCATTGGTACCATATTGTTTATTTGTAAATGACAGCTCACTTTAATTGAAAAGTATATCCACTGCAGTACCTTGTAAAGCAGAATATAATTTATCAGGGCAAAATGAACAAAATAAACTGATATTGCCAAAGTAAGCAGTCAATTAATATTTTTAATTTGTATTTTCAAGTCTTATAAAGACTCTCAACGCCTATGTACTTGTAACACATTGACATACTCACTGATCTGTTTCAGATACTATATTGCATGGAAGTGTAACCCTGGCTTGGCATGGCTTGAAGCCTGTGGCATTTCTTTTGTTAAGACTTACTAAAGATCAGGGTTTCCTACAAGCAAGAGCACACTTACATAATTCCAGTTCAGAATATATAATAAAACAGATCTGTGTATGGACACACACCAATAGATACGGTTCTATTATGGCACACAAAAGATCATTCTGAGCAGCTGCCTCATGGCTAAACCTGGGTAATTGTTTTGAAAAAGATGATAAGAGGCTAATTACTGTCCTGCAAGTGTTAGGAGGCTTGTAGGGTTCCCCTGAACCTTAAGAAGTCCCAGTCAGCTGAAATTCGATTATGAGTCACCTAATAACCTTAAGAAGGGTCACAAATCTCCCTCTGATCCTCTTCAGGTTGATCAGTTGGCTGATGACCTGATTTAGACACATTAAAATCTGACAATCCTTGCAAGTGGCCCACTACAATATTAAAGTCTGTGAGCAAAATTAAAGCTTGTACTGTTTTGAGGGATGCTTTTGAGTGTAAGGTTTTGTTGCAAATGCAACAGAGAATCCTTAAGAATCCTCAATCCTGAATTGCTTGTATTAATCCCTAAAAAGATCTTAAAATTGGACATGGATTATCCTTCTTTTTTATACATAGTGAAACAGAAGTTCCAAAGAAGAATGACTTTCCATAAGTCATGTGCTAAAGAAACTGTAGGTCTGGGATTTATTCAATTTCCTATTATAAACTAGAGAGTTTTTCCTCCTCAGATGTACTATCAAAGAAATACATTTTAGATGGACTTAATTATTGCTTTTGGAAGATGATATTATATTTAAAATAATACATTGATAATAGTATATGCAAAACTGGTGATAATAGTATATGCAAGTTACTGTGAAAAAGCTAAGTTCTTATTTATATAAGTTTTAACCTTTGTATTAAATCAGTATTTATTAGCATATACTTTTGTACTACAGGTTGAACAAAAGCTTACAGATTCTGTTTTGATAGATTGTGTAATGTGATGCTGCATTAATGCCCCAACTTGTGTCTGGTCAATTTTTAATCCAGTGCAGGTATTTCTAGTGATATTCCTAATTCTAATAAACTTATGTTCTAGGTATGTATAGGGTATTTTCAAAACCACAGTATGTCTGTTTGAAAAATACATAATATCCAATTTTGATATTTTAATATTTAGTGCATTATCTCTTAGTTACATAAAAAATACAAAAAAATTATTTTTTTTCCAAGATGGGTACTACTTTTTTTAAGGTCTAAAGCGAAGATGAAGTGTAAAGTATAGTATTTCATGTCTTTAGTAACAGTATTCCAACCTTTTATTCTATTTCCTGGTTTTAAATATCAATGACACTTACAGCTCCCTACATATAGAAGGGTTCTCAAATCTAATAACAACTGGTCCAAGTTCTGGTGATGGTCTCATTTTACAACCAATATTACCCTGCAAGAATCACAAAATGTCAGCTTTTTTTCAATTGTGCATGAAGTCTTCATTCTCTTGTTCCTGTAAGAAGTGCAGAGGAAGCAGAGAAGCAGGAGCTGGGATTTTTGGCCAAGCTCATTGTGCATTGTTTGCTGTTTCTCTGTTCAGTTCCATCTCCGCGTCCAGAGAGTACCTACATAGAAAACAATGTGTCAAACAGAGCCTCGGTGTTACCAGCAGACAGCACCACGGTGACAAACCACTCCAAGAGACAAACCACCTTTGATACCTGGTGAGTTGTAATTTACACACATGTGTAGAGAATGGCAGGAAAAAAAAATGTGGTTTTAACGGGAGGAAAAAAACCTCACGCTTTTCTCGAGATTTGCAATTTTCCATGTGCTTAGTTGCTTCCTCCAATGGTACTGGCATAGCATGGCATGTTTTCTATCCCCTTTTGAGCAGCAAGAAATACTTCATTGCACCCATAACATGAATGCATTAAAGTTTATATAATTTTGTCCAGTCCTTCACAATCTTTTTCCCACTATTAGTCTTCAGTTAAAGATAGTACAGAGTGCTTGTGTGTGTAGTGTGTATAACAATTTGTGGATTACAGAAGCATGAATTGTCAGACAAGTGGAAAAATATCAAAATGCATGTTTCCATATATAAAATAGGACTATATTAATGAAGAAGATTTTCACCCTACAATGGGGACCGCTGCTCTCTTTGTTTACACACAGAAGGAAATAAATACATTATATGGGAAAATGGATTAAGCAACATCTTAATGGTGTATATTGATTTTAAAAGATTAAAAGCATCACATGGCTCCATTATATAACATAGAGCACTTAACTTTAATTATGCTAATAAAGTGACAGCATATACATAGCTTTGTAAGATTTAAAGGGAAATACCTTAATTTTGTTTCTGTGAGAGCTGTTTGGCTCTAAAATACTCTTAATCTTATAGTTTGTTAAATCACAGTAGTGCACATTGAATAAAAATAAGCAGATGAAGCTTCAGAGGATTGGTGGGAGGAATGGACTGCATACATTTGCATGGTTCAACTCTGCTTTGTACCAGTCTCTGAAACACTTCTCTCTGAACGGGCCATGAAGTCATTCTATCAAAAGAACTGTTTCAGTGGTTTGTTGACTTAATGTGTTTTCACACAAATGACCAGTGAATTATGTGCTTAAAAGAGAAAGGGGGGTGGTGGGTGGTGGACAGTTGGTATTTCAGCTTGTGTTCAGGTTTTATACCTATGTCAGTAATAGAAGATGTTTACTCCAGAACCCTTCTCACCTGCTCTGATTCACTAGAGTCTGCTTCCTGTCCTTCAGTAGCTCCACCTACATCCATTTTCTGGAAGTTAGCTGAGGAAACCGGTCATTTATGTATAAAGGTGGTACTTATGTTGTGACTTATGTGGCTAAAGAAGGTATTTATTCCTACTGTTGAAACCTTTTACATATTTTGTTGTCCTTCGTATCTGGATCTTTCTATCTTGCACATAACATGAGACAACTAGAATTTTGTTTTGCTTTGTATATCATTCAGCAATATATTGTCTTGACTGCAAAGAAACATGTAATGTTATTTTAACTCTGAACTGAAAAAATAGCATATGTTATTAGAGCTGGTTGGGAATTTTTTTTATGAAGTATTTTTTTTTGTTTATAATGCTAAATTATCAAAACCAAAACTTTTCAAAGGAAGTGGCTGGTATCCACTAACCTTTCATTGTGAAGATTCTTCAGCTCCAGGATAGAATTGCCAGTCAAAAGCAGAGATACTCTTAAAAAAATAAAAAATTTGGAGGCAGCATTATTTTTTAGAATGTGAGGAACTTGAATGCACAGTCTTCGTTATTTAAACCAGAGGCTTTGAACCAAGATCTTAGATCTAACAAGTGAATGCCCTAAACCAGAAGTTAGAGGTTATTCTGGAGCCCATTGTCTGGTTCCCTCAATATATTCTCTTGAAGCTGTTTCATCTTGTTAAAATGGTGGAAGGACCACAGAGGTGCTGAATATGGCCTAGTGAAAAAGGCCCTTCATTAACTTTGAGACATTTAGATTTAAGTCCTTGCTCCAAAGAATGTACTCAAATATTTTCACAAAGTGGAACAGCTCCTTTGAGAGAAGCACCCACAGAAGAATAAGCATTTCTTCTTATGAAATGGAAGGAATAGCAGTATACCTGCAACGCCAAGTTACTGCTATTTTGGCATATGCTTATCTTTCTCTTTTCTTTTCCTACTCCCTATTTTCCCAAAATGTTTCCTGCCCAGCTCTACATGCTAACTCTGTTCAAGTTGTCCTGGCAATGGTCTAATGTTGTTGCAAAATTGTTCTGTGCCATAAATGCAGCTTAATCAGATTCCTGAGTGGTGAAGAATCTATGTTCCTCTACTTAATTTTTTGTATAGAAGTTGTGTAAATGCTTATGAAAATGTTGAAAGCTCTAATGGAATGTGATTCTGCTTACATCAATTTTATGATGAAGTAAATATTTGATGTTTGACTGACATACCTAACTGATACATGACAATTCATCTGGAATTATTAGTGACATGTATTCCACCTGGACTTGCCACTACTGTAAAATACTGCTTCTCATACTATTGCTCTGTGTTGCCCTTCTTCTGTCAAAGATTCTGTGAATGTTTGCTAGACTGAATTGTCACAGATGTTCCTGTGTCTTTGTGTGCATTTTTTCGCTCTGTCCCCACTGTCCTGCCTTTTAAAATAAAGATGTTATAAACTTGACTTTTGTCATCAGATTTTACTCTTAAATTACTAGATCATTTCTGAACTTCAGACAACTTGATTTGAAAAAAGACAAATTTTTCATCCTTCTAGAAAATCTTTTCTTTGCTAGAATTTAATTTCCTGTAAATGAAATGAAATGAAACCTCGAACTTGTTCAATTTTTTCTTATTGATACAAGAATAGCTGTTTTATTCTCTTTTACTCATACAAGCTTTGTCCTGAGCTCGGCAAAATCAATAGGTATAGGCAAGACATTTAATTATGTTCTGCCAGTGTGCCAGAACATTGGCCTGAGTTATTTTTACCATTGTCATTGTTCTAAATATCTCTTTAGAATAAATTCCAACACGCAGTACTGTATCTCACATCACACTGGAAGTGTTTGCATTGACTGCTTACGAGATATTTGGGGGCTTCTGGAAAGCATTTTTGTTTAGACCTTTTATGTCCATACAAATGTAGTCATGCTATGACAAGCAGCTTGTCATATCTTCTCTAGTATATGTCATACATTCCTGCAAAAATAATAAAAAAGAGGAACGATACGTATAGCATTATTATTTTTATATGTATTTAATATATATAAACACACACAAAATCTCTGTCATTCAAGAAAAGAACAAAAAAAAAAATAAAAAAAATCTCCCTCTCATGAGAGTAAAAGGCTTAAAACTTTATGCACTATTAAGTTTCAAGGCTCCAGAACAATATGGTGTTTTGAAAATAGGACATGACTGACTATTCTTTTGCTGTGTCAGTATCAGTGTAACATTATAGTCACACTTACTGTTCCTGAAAGTAAAAAGTTACCAACATCTGAGCAAGTTACTTTAGAGCATGTTCAGCTGTGTGTGCAGTATGACTGTTGCTGCATTATAAATACTTTCTAGTTCGTTAATGGAATTTGTAAAATAAAATCAGGAAATCGCAAATTCTGGATGGTATTCTGTATATGAGATAATAGATCTGGGGTTTATTCCAATTAATAAATCCTCCTTTTCCACATGAAAAATAAAAAATTGCAGTTCCAAACAGAGTTCAGATTTGATCTTTGATTTTTAAACTTTCAATGCCAGACTTTTAGACCATGAAGTTTTACTGTGGGCTTCAGCTTGTAGGATTGAGATTCTCATCTTGATCTATTTGAATTGCTTCATTAGTTTCTGACATTTTCTTGCCTTTGCTGAATGGTAACTGTGTAACTGCCCCTTAAGGGCCTTGCTTCAAGCAAAACTAAAAGCTAACGTGGAGAATTAGTGTTTGTCCATTTATCTTCCAGAGAAAAGTTCAGCTATTTCACTAACTCCTCCATTAGACAAAAACCTCACTCATGTAATTGTGATTCGATCAGTGAAGGGAGCAGTACATTGGCAGTTGGAGGGTTTCCAAGCCAGGCTGCCTGCTGAGATCAGGGTTGCTGAAGAATAACTAAAACAAGCATGAGGAATTGCCTCCCAAAAAGAGCTGTCTGCAGTGCGAATCTCTCTATGGCAGCATGAATGCAACATGCTTCCTATTTGTTCTTTTTAGTTAATGTGAAAGCACATCAGCTTGCTTGCCACATGCATGTTTGCTGCTACACCTCATTGCACCTGCATGAAGCTGGATACCTTTCCTACCAGGGGCAATAATTAAGAGTGATAATCACAGAATTTCTATTTGTACTTACGCCTTTTCCAAATGTTTGAGACCAGAATAACCAATATGTTCTACATTATATGTCCTAAGCATGCTAAAGGTACACAAAGATAAAATAACAAAACATGGCACATTTTGCCTTTGGTTTCTGCTTGAGAATGAGCTCTCTAAGTGGGGGCTTTTCTCTAGGGCTACTCTTACTTGCTACTAAAACAAACAGCACATAACAGATTCTGGTGGAACTGTTTGCTTTCAAGAGCTGAAGCTTTATGCAAAATACCAAAATATTTGCAGTATGTTGTAAGAGTTTAGTGTTGTGTGACTCTGTCATACTGATTTTTTTCTGATAATCCTAATTTTTTCCTGTACTGTCCATTATCTGAAAATCATCGTTTGGGATGCCCAAAATATCCCAGTGTTTAATCATCGATCAAAATGTTCTGCTCTATTTTTACTCAGTACAAAATCCTGGTGTTGAAGCTTCCTGCTATAATGCTATATATGTTCACTCTCTTCACATAATGAGCATGTGTTTTGAAGCAGTTGCTTTTCAAGGTCAATGCCTTTTCAGACAACTGTACTGCAATATGAGTCATAGGAGTTAATGACATAAACCATTCAGTATAAAACTACTGGCTTTTGGGTAAGCAGCAATTGAAAATGAGCAGTTCTCAGCCCCTTATTTTCCTATTCTCTCTGGTCACTGTAGTCATAAGGAGGAAATAATGGTGCAGAATTTCATTTCTCTCCTCTCTGTTCAGCTGCTGTAGAGAGCAGTTTTCTTATCCAAGTTCACTGGTCCAAAGAAAAGAATCACATTTGAGTGAATTTGCCTAAAAGTATGGCAAAAATTGTTCCAAGCTTCACTCTGAAGATTAACTTTATTTTTTAAAATATAGCAACTCCATTTTGAAATAGACTTTGGAATAGAAAAGCCATAACAAGACATGGAAAAATTTTAAAGGATAGTGTAAAGTAACCTCCTGGGGACTTGCTTATGATCTGACTTTGGTTCCTCAGTGGACAACAATCATCGGGTTGGTAATTGGCATTGGGGCAATGGTTTGGGATATGTTTGCAGATGTGGATGCACAGGAGCTCCTTTGGGGAAAGGCTCAGAAGATTCTTAGCCCCATTTACATGACTTTCTGAGTACAAGCAGGATACTTGGGGTGCATGCTTTCCTCCGACTTTTCTAACAAATCAAGTAAAACTCAGTAAATAATTCAGCAAGTGTTCTCTGTGTTAAGTCAGACTCCTCAGTTCACTGAATCTAAAGCTATCAGTAGTCTTTACTCTTTGGCTTTCTTCCTGGTGCTTTCAGTGACTTGTATGAGAGTGCCTTACAGCTGTTACACTACTTACAGTAGTAGCAAATACAAGGACGTGACAGCAACAGGAATCCTTAGCAATCCAGAGTATTTCAAATATGTGTTATAAACATAATAATTACATTAAACTCGAGATTTTTTCCTGTAGCAGTGTTGTAATGTCCACATTAAATATATGTTGTCATGCACCTGAATGTATTTCCTGGATCTAGATATAAGTTCCCAAAAATCTAAATTAAGAACATTTCTACCATACTTCCTGCCTATGAATCTTTTTGCTAAGACTATTCTCTTAATGAACAGTTGCACTTTATTACAGGATTTAAACACTGCATGCATTTATACTTAGAACCAGGTAAATAACATTTCAAGCTTGAGGTGGTTTTGTGTAGAAATTGAGGAACTGCTACCACCTACTAGAGTGAAGATGGTTTTATCAATAAGGAGGATGACTCCAGTGATTTCTACCCCAATTATGTTTTTCACATTTGCTTGGGGAAAAAAAGTCAGCTTGGCATCTAGTAGCAGCTGAATCACCAGCTGATAGCATAGCATTTAAAGCCAGAATTAGAAGCCAGCAACAACTACAGTAGACAGTTAAGTGTTGCTACATTACAGTCACTCCAAGAAAAGCTGCTCCTGTTTGTCGTACAGAGCCCTTAAAACAGTGGCTTTCCTGTAGGTTTTCCATCAAGACAATGGAATAATTTCTTTTTTGTTTTCATGCAATTTAAGCATGAAAAGGGACTGTTAAATGACCCAGTATGACTTTCAGTATGTTAGTTGCTATTAAATGTTGTCCATTTTCTGGGATCCAGGCCCAGAGGCAGACCTATCTGATATGTGCCTCCCAAATGAGTAGTAAGTCCTGATTTGAAATGTCAAAGATGGGAAATGCACTTCATTAAGGAGTTTGTTCTGACAGTTGATGATGTTATTGTGAAAATCAGTGCCTTATTTCTAATATGACTTCTCAGGATTCATCATCCACCTACTTGTTCTTGTAATATGCCTGTTAGTTTAAAGATTTTTCTAGTATTCTGTAACTTCTTCCTGGATAAGTAGTTGTGTATCAGGATCAAGGAGACAAATATTTGGGCTGGTTTGGCTGTGTTTTTTAACACACTAAAGAGATTGAAATCTCTGAAATTATTTCTGTGATGCTTTCCTGCACCATTTTCAATTTTCAAGCCATTTTAAAGGGCACTGGAACTGCATTCAGTTATGTCTCACCATTGCCTTTCGTAAATCATCTTTTTACCCCGTATAAGTACTTTACATACATGGTTTACTGTGTATATTGAAAGTAACATGTTATTTATCAGCTGTAGTTGCTTCAGACGTGTAAGTTAAGAGTTAAAAGGCGGAAATGCAGTCTCCAGGCAAGTCACCTGTGCCATTTTCGGGTCACCTCCTTTTGCCAGCGCTGTCTCACCCACGCATAACAAACTAACTGAAGGTTCTAAGTTGAAATGGACAACAGTAGATCCCCAGCTTCCCCGATGATAAATTTGGAACCATGTCAGCAAGGGTCAGGAATTTCTATTGAAAATGGTTCTCTCTGACCAACTTTGCAACTCCTAGTTCTCCAGCAAGCAATGGATAAACTGGACCTGTGCTTTTATACCTCATCGCCATTTGTATGTTCTCTCAGATATGCTTTTCATTTTTTAAAAGACCTTGTGTGTGATATTTTGGTTTGAGTATTAAATTCTGGCTTAAAAGAACACATGCATGCTTTCCTTTTCCCTAAATAACTATTCATTGGTTTTAACTAATGATTTTTAACCTAACACTGTGTACCTCCTATCCCTTTTAATAAGACTATCTGGTATTTGTGTAGTGACCCTGGAACCAATGAATGCTAAAACATTAAGTGTCTTTTTACTTTAATCAATAATTTGCATTCTTTGGCATCAGATCTCAGTATTACACCAAATTTACAAAGTAATACCATAATAAAATTTCTCTTACAATACCTTATTTCATATCTAGGAAAAGTCCTGAAAACCTTAACAGTCACTCAGAACAACTCAAGGAGAAAGAAAAGCAAGGTTTTTTCAGGGCAATAAAAAAGAAAAAGAAGAAATCTCAAAATGTAAGTATGCAGCATTTCTAATAAAAGAATTTGTTTATTCATTTTGAATTATACCATTTTAATATGCTAGAGTAGTACAGTAGCTTTGTATTATTTATGATTATGTGTGTGTATATATTTGTTCTTTTACTTTCTCTCTTCACTATATGGAAGCCAAATTCTTCTCCTCTTCAGGGTTGATTTTTCTGTCTTTTCAAATATTTCTTCACTTACCAGTCCTGTGCACATTTGTCTTCATTCAGACCCTTTGAGTGCCAGTTTTGATGCAAGTTTTAAGATGACGTTGTGACAAATTCTTTTTCAGGATATGGTGATACCATTCCAGGAATAGTAAATGCTTTGTTGTGTGTCCCCAGAGCTTGAATAGTTTCAGGCACCCATATAGAGAAAATGAGACTGTTACAAATGAGAATTCTTTCCAATTTTTTTCTTGGTGTCTTGGTAACAGCCTCTGTCTTCTTGCTGCATCCCATGACTGGAATAAGGATGCTGTGTCTTAACCATTCTTAAATGTTTTATGTGTTGTCGAGGGAATGGATTGTGGCTTTTGTTACTCAGTATAAGTCTTCAGCGTCTCATGCATTTGTACATTTTCATACAGTTTTTGTGAGGGAGAAAGGACTTTTATCAGAAAGTAGTGGTATACTAGCATTTCACAAAGTTTTATAATGAAGATATCCCTAAGCACTGAAGCAACCTAAACATAATCTCATTCTTAAATGAGACTCTGGAAACAGTAAAACGTTTAAAATTGTAGCATTCCTGTAAGTCTAAATGCAGTTATAGTTTTGAAGGTTCTCAGAATGGAGTAAATTGTGCTCACTCCTGGCAAAGGAGAGTGACTTAATGAAAGTATCTGCTGTCAAGGAGTGAGGTTATATGACTCTGAGTATTGGTGGAGAGCTGATCTGTTGAAAACCGGGAGAGAGGAGTGATTACCAGGCTTTTTGTTGTTTTGGGGTTTTTTAAAGTTTCTTTGAACTGCGTGGAATGTGTGCGTACGTGTATTAATTACACCTTCTGCACCTCACTTTCTTGCTGGGCAGGATTTAGAGCAATGACATCTACCTCTCCTTCTGAACTTGTTCACCCTCATACCTCTATGCAGTTCAAACATGAGCATTTGTATTACACAACTGTACAAAATGTCTAGATTATAGCTCTGGGACTATTTGATACCAAAATGTCCATGTAAAGATAGCACACCTAAGGCCATTGATTCCAGTGATGCATTTTCAAGGAGGGGGTGAGGAAAAAAAGAAGGTGTTAGATCTGTTTGCATTGCTGTACTCTACTCTGATTTCAGGCATCCAGACATGATGGCAGAGAACACTCCAATAGCTCAGCTGATAGATGGTGTATTAACTACTTCCAGATTAAACTGTGAAAAAAATACTTACTGGATTATGTTGCCTCTCAAAATCTGGCATTTTACAAAACACCTAAATCAAAAGTACCTTGATCTATAGCTACCAAAACCATCGCTGATTACAAGATAAGACAGATTTATATATAATCCTTACTCCTGTTTCTTCTCACTCTTAAGAAGAAGGGTAGAGGGGAACAGAGAAAGAGAGAGAGAAAGGAAAACTGTGTCTGCTACTTAGAGGTGGTATCTCATAAAAAGATGAATAAATTAGTGAAATAAGATAGTGATACAACTCTTTCATCCTCAGCTAGAAACTTGCTGAGATCAGCTTGAGTTTTGGATCTAACCAGAGCCAGAAAAACCTCCTTTCATTTCTATTTACAGCTGATTACCAGGACAGTATCTAGAGACAGACTGTACCACTGATGTGGGTACAAGTGTCTGGTTCAGACACTGTTCTTCATCTCTTAGTTGAAGACATCTACCTAACAAATGTTGGGACATTCTTTAGGATCTTCCAGCACAAACAAAAATTACTGCCTTCAATTCAGCACCAAGTTTGGCTTCAGTAGTAAAAGCTGGTCACAGCACTGTAATATTAGCTCTTCAACTACATGTATAATATTTTCTATGAATTCATATTAAAAGTCTTAATAGACAGCTTGTGAATACCCAAGGTTTTTTTCTGAGACCTGCAATTCATGTAGAGTCCTACAAGTATGAAATTCCAGTTATTTACTCAAACACAGACTTTCTGCAACAAATAACAAACTAGACCCGAGGACTGTCACAGAGCTGGGAAGCTAGCTGTGATTTACTTCTGGTATCCTTCAGCAAGTCTCATTTTGCTGGTAGTCATCATCAGAGGAGTCGTAAAAGATACCTGAAATTAGATTGAAGACATCTTCTTAGTAATGTCATTCTCAAAATATCTAATAGCCCAGAACTGATCCCAGTTCCTGACGCTTCTTCCTGCAGGTTGTTCCCATGAATCATTCTCCCTAGAGTTCTCCAGGTGCAGTACCTCGTGGGATAACAATTGTTACTGCCTGTTATGGGAATTCTTTGCAATATTGTTTTTGCAGGGCTGTTCTTACCCATTCTCCTTTCCATCATTTGAAGTGTTTTAGTAATGTAGCAAAAGCTTTTGAGGATTGCTAGAATCACAGTTTTATCTGTCATCTGCCACCAAACAATTTTATATCCATGAGGGTTGTGCAGAGTGTCAGTAGGCACTATCTTCAGAGGAGCCTGAGTTTTGCAGATTTTGGCACTTATTTCAAGCTATGGGTCTGAAGAAATTATCTGCTTTGGAAAAAACAGTTGCAGGTGAGCATTTCTCTTAGCAATGCTTTGATTCCTTTTTAATTTACTGAATTTGAAACAGGAAATTCTTCTGACCATAAAGTTCCTAAACATAAGCTATGCTAATTATTGACTTCCATTAACTTGGATGGAATCTAGAAGCTGAGAAAGCTGTTTGAAACCCCTTGCTTTTGGTAGTGCACTCCTCATTCTATTTAGTCATATAATAATTCTATTGCATGATAAAGATTTCTTCGGATAGACAGGAAAATGCAAGGCACAGCGTATCCTACGCTTGTTTGCACCTGAGCAGGGGAGAAATAGTCCCATTTATAATTGTAGTACCTTATAGTTCTGTTTGTTGTTCATGCATCCGTTGGTAAGCTCTTTGGTTGTGCTACAGAAATTAAAATAAAATAGCCAGTGTACTTGCAGCTATACATGAAGTTGCTAATGGCATATTTGTATTAGAACTGAAATAAGTTGTCTTGGAGCCCCAGCTCTTCTTGCAAGTTAAAAATAGAATGCTTTTTTTTTTTTCCTAGAGTAACTGTCAACTGCTCTTTCTGAAACCAGCTCCTGTTATTGTTAGTGTATCTTTAGTATTTTCTTTATATAAAAATAAGAAATGTCTTACTGCTTTAGGTCATTATCAGAAATACAAACAACTGCCAGAGTTACAGGATTTAATGCAAAGTACAGGCCACAAGACCTACCAGCTGTTTCCAAAAGGCTTTGAAATAAATACATTCTGTATTCCTAATGAACATGCATATAAGAATAGGTGTGCTGATCTTTTTTTACATGCTTTCTATGCATTGAATTCCTCGAATTTGTTCCATAGGCTTTTTTCAATCATTATTGTATTTTCCCAAAGCAAATTATAGGCTTGATAACATGTATTGTCGAATTACAACAACCAAAAAAAAAAAAAACCAAGAAGAAAGAAGTAAAGAAAAATAATTAACATAGTAAGGGCAGATCTCTTGAATTGAAATACTGTGCATTTAGTTTTTGTGTCTTATATTGCAGACAGACTCAACCAACGGCGAGAATCCAAGCATCAAGAAATCCCTCTTTCCTCTTTTCAATTCAAAGAATAATTTAAAGCATAGTTCTTCTTTGAAAAAACTTCCTGTAGTCACTCTACCAATGGTATTAATTTTTAAGTACAGTAGCACTGTAAAATGCTCCAGTAAATTTGTTTTACTGACTACAGCAGCATGTGGTTTATTTTCATGGTATCACTTCCTCTTCATGCCAGTTAAGTATCTTGGGCCAGTTCAATAAATGTAAGTAAAATTGGCAGTTCTGTTGAAACAGATTGTGCCTAAAAAAATTTTTTTTAGTATTTGATATAGTGCAAATGTAACATACACAGTTTCAGAGAGAATGAGCCTTGGGAGTAAGACTAAGGAAGAAAAACAGTTGTGAAATTGTGTATGGTTAAAATTAAACTGTCTCATTATGTTTCAGTCAGGAAAAACTTAACCTGGTTTGGGTTATAACTATATCATAAATACATAATTTTATACAAACTACTCCTTTAAATATAAATTTAAATAAATCAAATACTATATGGATTATCTGAAAAGAACTTTAGCTCATGCGTCTGTTGTATTTTTGTTTGTCCTGATTGTTCACGATAGAAGACAACTTGTATTAAAAACAGGTTATATTTTGACTGTCCTTTTTTTGCTTAGAATTCTTGAAATGAGATAAAAAGCTACATGTAAGTTTTAAATTATCTTTCTACCATAAAGTTTCAGCTGTTTCTTAGTTTTTGCTTTAGTTTGGGATATTTGTGGAGGAGAAGAAAGATTGGAATAGAGAAAGCTCTTGGTTTTGTGATGTCAGTCAAGACATCAGTTTAGAGAGATTTTGGTCTGCTTCACTCAGGAGCAAATTTATAGAACTGATCCATGGTCTTAACTGCAGTATGGAATGCTTTTTAAATGAAGATGAGGCTCAACAATATTTTTTTTTTAATTTTAATTTTGAGGCCTTGTTTAACTGCTCTTTCTTACAGCAAATAACACTAACAGCATGTGAATGCTTTAAGGGCTAAGGGTAGAGCAAATCTGCATGATGTCCACAGCCACTTGCTCTTACTATGGGGAAAATTATTGAGAGGTCATTGCAATTCTGCTGCAGTAATGGGCTTCACTCATGTTCTGTAATCAACTCTGGGAAATTATTTACAGCTATTCTTTAGAAAATATTAGGAGACAAGTATTTAATATTTTGTTGCAGATGCCTAACACTGAAGGTCAGGATCTCTTGGCATTACAGAAAGCCATTCATTCTTCCAATCACCAGAGCAGCAGGCAGAAGGATTGGCATCCTGAGAAGATGACAGAAATCCAACCTCATGTACGTGGCGTTATCAATTCCCTATTAATATCACTGATGTATCTTGACAGCTTTTTCTCTGGTGAATAGAAAAATTGCATTTGACATTCTTTCCCAACTTTCTAATGCCTTGCTCACTGGATGTAAAAAATCATGTACCTGAAGTCCTGCATAGTTTTTTAAAAGTGTAGACATGAGTGACAAGGAAAAGAGAGACTAAGTGCCCTGTGTCAGTCTCTGAGCCCTTCGAAACACTGGTTATGTTTTAGTATTACAGGCAGGCAGTGTTTCAGTGCACGTCTGTGGTAGTGATGCAGTGCTGTACAAAAGCCCTCAAGTCAGCTGGGTAAGGAATGGTGAATCCTGAGGGCTGGCTGCTGCTCAGCACAGTTTGACACTTGATGTGGTCACCAGAGCGTTGAGACCACGTTACAGTGTGGCTGGCACAGACTGCCGTTTCAGCAGGCTACATTTTTGGAGCATAGCACTGCGTTAGTGCAACTCTGTTTTCCTCGGTTCTAAAACCAGCTCTGCGGGCAGCGTTTGGGAGGGAGTGTCAGTGCCATGCTCCATTGTTGTCACATTGGAAACTGGAAAAGAGGGTTTGTTGCATCTGCAGTGTTTAAAGAAACAAGTTGCTCTGTGAGCTGTGGAATTTAATGAGGCTGCTGTCAAACCACTTTGTGTACTCAGGCTTCCCCAGGCTCTTGCTACCCATTTTCTGTAAGCCATAGCACCATTTTCCTTCAACTTGCTCACCAATGAAAGAAGCTGTGGGAGACTAGAGCTGCCTATCACCCAGCTGCCAGCAAACAAAATATGTAACTTCTAAGTTCTGCCAGACCTTGTTTCACAGTGTAGATGGTTACTCAAAACTCACTCTAACCCCTAATTGATGGTCACAACATTTTTAAGAACTTTGTATTTCTGAAATCTGTTCCTCATAAAATATGGCTGGGGTTTGCAATAGCAGAAGTGACAGATGAACAGCTAATGTAGTTGTCTTTGCCTTCAACGAAAACAAGGATAAAATAATTGATGGGAACAATTTTTTTTAAGGGAGAAAAGGTTCCATCTTTTCACGTAGTTAATAGGTTGGATTGTGATGAGAAGACATTTTTTCAGGTGTATAGTTATAGCTTGGAATGAAATATATCAAATGAATATGCATTAAAAGTGAAGAAGTCCTGTACAGTTCAAGATGTTCAGTTCAGGATATGACAGTTTTTTTATGGGAAGTCTGATATGATGGAGATTTTCTGTGTGTCTTTCAGAGCCAGCCATTAAAATCTCTTCGGAAGCTCTTACACCTCTCTTCAAACCATCCCGTCGCTGCTGAGCCCCGCTTCCAGCCCTTACCCAGCCAGCCAGCCAAAGCTTCTTTTCCTGAAGTGCGCATTCACCCCATGAGTCAGAGCTCCAGCAGCGGCAGCAGCAGCGCGCGGCCGGAGCCCCAGCCCAAGAGCCGGCCAACGCTGCAGATCCCCAGCCAGCTGGAGCCCACCTGGCACGTGTCCCCCGTGAACAGGAGCGTCAGCGAGGGGCCCCCCTACTCCGACCAGCTGCCTTCCAAGAGCGGACAGAACGGGCACACCTACAACCGAACAAACCGGGCGCGGATGCCGAACCTGAACGATCTGAAAGAGACAGCCTTGTAATTGCTCTCCAGCAAATAGACCAGGTTGGGTGGAGATCGGCGTAGGGGAGCGGTGGTGGTTCTGGTGGTGGTAAGACTGCATTTTCAGCTTTATAAAGGTGTGCAATATGTACATGTGGAGCTATGCTGTCCGGCACCACGGAGAGAGTCAGGGATTATACAGGAACACAAGCTGAACTACGAATTACCAGTCATCAGAAATGTCACTGGATGCCAGGCAGAGTGTGCCCGTCAGGGAGAAAAATGCACTGTCATTTTCTCTCATTTACATTCCAGCTTAGTGCACATCTCTGTCTGAAAGCTGGGAGACTTCTGGTATGTATTGGCACTTATAAGGGTGAAAACATTGTCTAGACCTTACTATGCCCTTACTACATTTTTTGCTGCCTAGTTAAAACAGTGGGGTTTATGTGATAAAAGTGTATCCCTCTTAAGGGTTTAAAGTTAAATTGTATGTCTTAAATTTGTTTTTTAAACTTCCATATTTGATAGGATTTGTAATATTTATTTATGATGACCTAATATCGTACTGTTATAATCATATCTTTTATGTTATAATGTAAAGTTATTTTGAGCTGTTTGAAACATTGTGAAGCAGTGCAACAGCTACAGTAGTTTCTATAAAAAAACTAACAGTAACATTTATATATTGCATCAGGAGTATTTTATTCTATATATAAATATATATATAAATGGAAAATAACTGTCTGTTTTTTAAATATACTCATTTAAAAGAAAAGTATTGTTATGACACTATCTGCCATATTTTTTATACATTTGTGATATAAAGTGCAGTATTATACTTCTAATAAAAGGAAGTTGAATGTGGATATAAACGTGACTGTAACAGTATGGATCTTGCTTGGCTATGAGAGCCCAGTATTATAGGCATTATTGGTAACAAACAAAAGACAACATTCAGTTCCAAGCTTTATTATGGGCTATTTTGTTGGAAGTATTGGCTAAATGTAAGAGACTGCAGAACTGTACAGTAATCTAAATGTGGTATGTTCTCCCCTGTGTCCTTAGCTTTCCTAGTAATATTAATGGGATTTCTGCATCTGCATCAAGAGCACAGAGCCCCAGTACCAAATTTTTGTTTCCTCTAAAGAGATGAAGTGCCCCATGACTACAAGCGAAAGCAGGTGCTCTTCCACTTAATAGCAGGGGTGAAAACCAAAGAAACACAGCATGAATTGCAAGTGAAATGCAAAACTCCGACACTTAAGCATAGCATGGCACTGCAGATCATGGGTATAAGCTTTTATGCATATGTGTATTTTACATCTCTAGCAATCTATTAACTAGTAAGATAAACACTGTATTAGAACTTAAACTACTCTTGCACTTTTTATTATATTTCAGGATGTATTTAAAGCTACAAATCTGATATTTGGATATTAAGGGAGAAGGTTGCCATGCAACTTGATTTCTCCTTAGGTCTTACTATCCAAATATTCCCATACCCAGTTCAGCTACCAGTCTCAGCAAAATACTAGATCTTGGGTTCCAGTCTCCTGTACAACATAGTTAAAACTGCCTTTACCTTGGTGAATGTCAAGTGTAGCAAATACACACCCTGATTCCTCTGTTGCTACCAGTAAAGTAAATCAAAGGTAAGCCAGTAGGAGTCAAAAGAGTTATGCCAGTCTAAACTTTGTGCAATAAGAGCAGAGCCAGGCCTGTAGTGTCAGAACAATACAATCTTTCCTTTTTAAACACATTTCTACTCCCTCATTACTCTGCAGCATAGTTTGTTTTCTAGATGCTGTCCTCGTAAGACACCTGTACTTGCAAATACACTGTCTTTTCCAAAAAGATATTAACCTGAATGTAAATCTGATGATTTAGCCATAGATGTAGTTAACAGAAGCAGCCAGGCGGTAAAAGCTGAATTTCCTACTTGGATAACAATGCAAACTGGACATACTGTTCAGTACCTCTTGAGTCATACCAAAGTTGTAACAACAGCAAATTTGGCACCACTACTGTAAAAATTGTTGTCAGAAAGAACAGTATGGAAGAATGTTATATCAGGTTTGTCCAGGACTAAAAATCAGTCTACTAAATTTGAAAAATTGCAAAATAGGAATTCTTTCTTTGTCAATTGCCTGCAAGAAATGTGCATGTGATTTTTCTATAGATAGATATGATATATAATATCTCTCTATATATGATATATACTGAATTGATATATCATATATATAGCATATATAAATACAATAGACATGAAAGGGTATCCTTTTTATTCTAAGTTCAGTGAACATCCAGGAAAGACATTGTGATATTTACTTGTCATCACTGTCAGAGTTTAGCAGCTTATTTTAGCAGTCTCTGTTAGATTCATTGCTTGGTCACAGCTATGTTAGCCCTGTTTGCCCTGCTTTGAAATGGGCTGATGCCACTGAAATCCCTCACAAAAGCACTGTCTGAGGGAGTGGGGCTCTAAGCAGTGCAGTTTGAATGTCTGTCTTAGGGCAATGGAGCTGGTGAAGGAGAACAAGTCCTATGAGAGTGGCTGAGGGAGCTGGGGGTGTTTAGTCTGGAAAAAGGAGGCTCAGGAGGGATCTCATTGCTTTCTACAATCACCTGAAGGGTGGGTGTAGCCAGATGGGGGTCGGCCTCTTCTCCCATGTCTCAAGTGAAAGGATGAGAGGAAATGACCTTCTGTTGTGACAGGAGAGGTTCAAATTAGATATTAGAAAAAAATGATCACTGAAAGAGTGCTCAGGCATTGGAATAAGTTGTTCAGGGATGTGGTGCAGTCACCAACTTTGCAAGGGTTCGAGAGGCATCTGGATGTGGCACTTGGCGATATGGTTTAAGGGTGACTGGGGTGGTTGATGGTTGGACTGGATGATCGTAAAGGTTTCTTCCAACCTTGATGATTCTGTCATTTAGTCTCACAGGGAGTGTTCAGTCTAGGCTCTTCTGTGCTTTGTCGATATATATCTTTTGCCCTCTGCCAGATTTTTATCTTGCTGGTAGGAGCTTCGTGCTGGGGGTGATGATACTGGGCTGTATGTGGCTGTTGTGATTTCTAGAAAGGAAAAATGTTTCCAAAGGATTTTTTTTTCTCAGTACCCATTAAGTTAAATCAGGGTAATCCCTGACTGTACATATAGCTGTTTAAACTAGTTAGCAAATCTTCAAGGTGACCGAAGGAATGTTGGAGTATTTAGTGGCCCATATTTACAGAAAGTTGTTTCTACTCCATACTGCATTTTCTTCTGGAATTCAACAAACCATAGTAGCTTTCAGTTGAATACTAAATTGTGTTGAATGTATGTAGTATTTTCTTTCTTCTGTTGGAAAGAAATTCCAGCAGCTCGGCCAGCTGGTGCTGGGATGAACTGTATATTTTTAACTTGTCTAGCTTCCCAATATTTAGAATATTGCTAATGTAATTTTGTCGAGGCTTTCAAAGGAGTCTTATTATAGTGATTGAGATCTTCTGACTTAATAAAGAGGAAGCGAATTATGGAGCAAACTATTTTGTAAGTGTGAGCTTTCCTTTTCACTGGTCTGTGAGTCTTGTACTACATGCTCTATAGATTTACTTAGTATAAAGGATCCTAGTTAAACTGCATTTTATTCTTTGGCAATCCTTTGCCTTATGGCATCACTGATGATGTGAACAAAAAATAAATTAAGTTTCAGAAATTAATTGTAGTCATTTTGCAGAACTCAAGCTGCCTAAACTTGTCTATATGTTTTTGCTATAGCTCTTGAGCTCTTTTTAACTGAAAAAAAAAAAAGCACCTTAAGCTCATCCTAACTGAAATTGTATAAGTGTCTAAGCTGTCATTTTAAACTGCCATGTAAATGTATTAACCTAGAACAACATCTATTTTCAACAAACCTGGCCACAGAGTGCAGTCCCTTTGACCTGTTTAATGCTTTTTGCTCCATTTATTGCAGTCCAAGCTTCATTGCTCCTCTGAGAGGTTGCCAGGAGAGCACTAGGCAGAGTTCTTAGCAGGAAGTCAATGATCCCAGATTTGGTCTCTTAAAACATTCCCCAAACACCACTTGTTCCTTTAGATCACTATTAAAGCAGGCTTCAAACTTCCAAGTGCATGAGACATCCTCAGGTCCTCGTTTGGCTTGTCACCTTTCTCTCTACCACACCAACTTGTTTCTGGGACCAAGGCTGGAGTGACTCTTCAGGAAGCAGTGGCCTGTGGTAGGCTCTTCACCTTTCTTGTCATTGCAGTTAGATCTCTTAAGAGATGAATCTTACTTGTGTAAAAAGCTACATACCAACTTTTTCTTTTTTCCTTCAAAAGTTGATGAAGTGTTAGCTGAACAGACTCCTGGGTTCACCCAGTAAAAGTTATGTATTCTCAACAATTCTGTAGACCTCCCTATAAGAACACAGGGAACCTATGGGAATACAGATTATACAGCTCTGAAAGCACTGTTGTGATCTAGGTAGCTGAGGCAAAACCTAGCCTCTTTCAAGAGGAGCTGTGCTCTAGACGTATTGGGGGTTTTATTCATGTTTCATTTTTTTGTTGTCTTGTAATGATTTGATAGTGAGACATGCTTCAAAATACTTGCATGTAATTAATTCTGTATGTGTTGATCACTGTCAAAGTAGAGCTGGAAAAATATTTGCATCCCAGTCACACAAAGAGTGTGAAAAGGATAGCCATATATAATACACTGCAATTTGTGGGGTGGCAATGAATGTTTATTTTTTTCCATTCCAGCTAGCATACATACTACATCTATTAATAGGGTAGTATCACAAACCATGCATCTAGGCTGTTGTTCATGTTAGTAGGCCCACCATTTGAAACAGGAGTGCCACAGAAGATGGTTGGAAAGGTGATGTGCCCTATGTAATCATTTTTGAATAACCTTCAAATCAGGACACTATTTAAGAATAGGTGCCTTTCCCCACACAGTTCTTTCTAATGGTATCATGATATTAACCATTAACGGGGTTTGTAGTGAATGAGGAAACAAGCCATTTAACTTCTGGCCTTTTCTTAAAAGGGGGTGATTTAAGTAAACCCTTTTAATATAACAAAGCTTGGAAGTTCTAGATGTTGGCACCTTTTTCAAATGGTCAAGCAGCAGCAGTGCATCAATGCTTCAACTCATCAGGCAAGTGAAGGCTTGTGCTGAGTGTGCTCAGTGTTGTACTGAAACAGAACATTCTTCATTTTGCTATCATGAAGCAAATTTCATTAAAATTAAGCAAAGCAGATTTTATAGGAGATCCTCTTTCAGTTGTAAGAGAAAAGCTGTGTTAGGTCTTCTGTTCTCTCAGTGGACAGTCTTAACAACTACCACGTGAGACAGCATAGGTAAATCTGATGGATTAGGTCTCAATTTTACTTGTTCTGAGTTCTGCTTGGATGCAAATTTGTGACCTTGTGTGCAGCCAATTGTTTGATGCAAAAGTTTGACCTACTCAGTGGAAGATGCATGAGAAGTGGGAGAGGACCGGCCCCACTATGTTTGGATGCTTTCATTCCACCAAATCAGATTGCCTCTCGGGCTCTTCTAGAACATAACAAAATATGCAGCTGGGCAAAAGTGAACCTTGAAACTTGGCCCAAGAGCCTGAACGTGAAGTTGTGTCTTAGCCTAAGAATGACTACACATCTCTTGTCTTCTCTGCGAGTCAATCTACCTCCTCTCTCTTGCAGAATGTGATTGAGGATGGGTTTGTTCATTCGGAGCTCATTATTGACTCTAAATTTTGAAGAGACATCTAAAAAGATTCTTCCTCTAGGTACTGTTAGCAACCATGTAATACAATATTGTTGGGCCTTCATCTGAAATACTTCTGAAACCTCCAAGCCATCTGAGCTCTCCCTCTAGAATTCCAATGCCATCTTTTGCACTGCTTTGCAGTCTTCCCTTGGCCTTCCCCTTGTGGTTCTCAAATATTGCAGTTGCCTTGTTCTTTGTTGTTTCTCTAGTGCAGATTTTCAGGGAGTTAGAGGCCTTATCTACTACTCCACCCTGTTTGCTGTTTTACTCAAACAGCTATCCTTAGACTTGCTCAGGATTTCCTTCATTTAATTTTCCATTTCATCTGGGTGAGATACCTTACCTCATTGTGCCCCCACCAAAACACACTGCCTAGCAGGCTTTTAGTTCCACCAGGTCTCTGTTTTCACAGGGCATTGTTTCCCTGGACCCGTTCTGAGAAATGCAAGGTGGCATCTTAATTGTGCAGGCATAGAAATGTGTTGCGAACTAGCTGCTGTCCTAGAGCTTTCCATTAGCATAAAGATAAAGCAAGTTGATAGCACAAGGTGGAAGCCACTATTCAACTTCCCTGTAGGATATGAACCTCTTGGTGTGAACTCCTGACATGTAAATCCAATGGCAGAGCTTTTAACTCTTTAGTTACAGGGCAAAACTTTAAGCGTAGGTAACTGTCTCGACTTTCCTTTTCTTTTTTTTTTTTTGCTAGTGCACATCTTAGACTCGTACTACTGAAGGACATGACTGATTGAAAGAAGTAACTTTATATTTGGGTTACATGGAACCATTAGCTAAAATCTTCCCAGAAACCATAACTTTGTTGGAAGTTCTATGCAGGCATTTTAAAATCTGGTTAATCTGATAAGGACTTCCAGGACTGCTTAGATCTCCATTGTGGAATGTTTCATTTTAAGTTTGTCATTTGGAAGGAAGAAGGAAAAATGAAGTTTAGGAAAATCTTTTTTTTCACTATCTGCCAGTACAGATTAACAGGCTGGGGAGGCAGCTTTCCAAATTTATGGATAAGATTCCCTGATGTTTTTAACAGCTACTAGAAATCTAAAGCGCACAAACTTTTAAATCAACCATGCTTTCTGTTGTGGAAGGGATATGTTGTGGTGTTAGCCTTTTTAATCCTGGAATACAAATTGATTTTAAAATGTGTTGAATATTTAAGGATGACTTCATGCAAGTTAATAAACCATTTGTAAAGTGTTTGTATACAACCCTTTGTATCATGTTGTTGGTACACCTTACCAAATTTTTTTTGAGCATGTATTCCATTCTTTACTTCTGTACAATTTCTATTGTTGCTGTAAATATTCTAAAAGAGAAAAAAAAAAATCCTGTGGTAACCTTAATTATCAGCATGGAAATGGTTCATTTTTACTGAGCACAATGTATTTTTGAATGGGCCTTCCAAAATATGTCTTTAATAAAAATGCAGATTTTGCACTAGAACACTGGCATTGTTCAACAACTGATCTTATTCCTGACACGTCTCTTCCAGAGCACCCCTCCATACATTAGCTTGGCTCAGATGAGTGGAATGGAGCAGAACCAGGACTCCTGTTCCCAATGGGTCACTGCCAGGTCCTGGCTGACTCCCCCATCTGAGAGGCCATTTGTATCTGTCCACAAACCTGATGTTTCCATGGGGAGACACCTCTGAAGCACCTTGTTGCCCACCATTCCTGTAGTCTCATTGCAGGATGGAGTCTTTCTTTCAGGGCAAGAATCTCTGCTGTGCTCTCTTTTGAATGGTACCAACCCACCAAGTCCCTCACCAGGCACTACCAGAAATTAAAAGGCCCTGAAAGTTTCCAGCCCACAGTCTTCGCCGCAGGAACAGTGTCATGATGGCATTTCATCATTGTCACATGTAAACTGAGACACTTCTAGGCAAATGTTGAGGTGTCAGCATTAAGAGTTTTTGATGGCTTCCTCTTTAATGTATCCTGATTATGAGATTTTTGGTTACTGTGTGTAGCTTTAAAAAAACTTTAAATATTTCCCTGCTAGTCTCTCATTCTTCAGGGTAATTGGAAACAAATTGAGGAGTAGGGACCACTTTACCTGGGCCTCCCTTCTTTCCCTCAGAGCTCCAGCAAAATTTGCTGAAAGCCAGGACTTGCAGTCTGTTAGATCCCTCCAAAACAGTCGCCTGATGGGTTGTGCAGCAACCACAGCCTTGGTGAGACCAGGCTGCTGCCAGTGCCTGCACTGAGCTGTGCCCATCCCCTCTCCAAGAGGGAAACTTCCCGCTTGAGCTAATGGCTTCAACTTCCACCAGGACAAGCACTCCAGCATTTTAACAGTTCCCTCCAGAAATGGGGTTAAAATGCATTTCCTTGAGGTGCCCAGTGCTCTGGGGGACTTGGCTTTACTCTTACAACATTGCTTGGCTCTTCCTCTTCCAAAACCTCAATGTAGTAACCCCTTTTCTGTACCCCCTGCAGAACCCCAGAAATGGGAGTGACCACCTCCTTGAAGAGGTCGAGCACCTCGGTGTGGTAGCCCCAGTGCAGTCAGTATTGGTCCCCCATGGGATGGAGGGCAGAGTAGGCATTTTTCTCTGGATAGAAGTGAAGGGATTATTCCAGCATGTATCCATTAATGTAAAGGGGCTGTTGACTTACAAAAGAAGTGGCTGGTCTGGAGGCCTGAGGCAGTCTCTGATCAGGTAACTTAGATTGGGCAAGTTTGACTTCTCAGCACCCTTGGTTCCCTCACTTCTCTCTAAGCATCCCATCCTAAAAGTCTAGGTCATAAAGCTGAAAGTTCTTAGTCCTACTTCCTATTTCAAACCCCTTGTGTTTTATGCAGTTGCAAAGCCATACATTGATCTCCATATCTCTGCAGGTAAAGACCTGCAGGATTGTTTTGACCTTTGTCAGCAACATGGACAGTGGGATTGAGTGCACTCTCAGCCCCTGTTGTGCAGTCGACACACTGGAGGGAAGGGATGCCATCCAGGGGGACCTGGGCAGGCTTCAGAGCTGGGCCTGTGTGAACCTCATGAAGTTCAACAAGGCCAAGTGCAAGGTCCTGCATGTGGGTCAAGAAATTCACACGCACAGATACAGATTGGAGGAGGAACAGATCAAGAGCATCCCTGAGGAGAAGGACTTGGGGCTGCTGGTGGATGAAAAGTTCAGCGTGAGTTGACAAAGTGCATCTGCAGCCCATAAGACCAGTTGTATCCTGGACTGCATCAAATGCAGTGTGGGCAGCAGGGCAAGGGAGGGGATTCTCTACTCTGCTCTGGTGAGACTCCACCTGGAGTGCTGTGTCCAGGTCTGGGGCCACTAATGCAAGAAAACACGCGAACCTCAGAGCAAGTCCAGAGGAGGGTCACTAAGTTGATCACAGGGCTGGCACACCTCTCCTGGGAAAACAGGCTGAGAGATTTGGGCCTGGAAGAGAAGGCTCTGCTGAGACCTTATAGCACCTTCCAGTACCTAAACGGGGCTGCAACAGAGCTGGAGGAGGACTTTTCACAAGGGCATGTAGTTACAGGACAAGGGGAATTGGCTGTAAGCTAAAGGAGGGCACGTTTAGATCAGATATTAGGGAGAAATTCTTTACCGTAAGGGTGGTGAGGCACTGGAACAGGTTGCCCAGAGAAGCTGTGGGCTCCACATCCCTGGAGGTGTACAAAGCCAGGTTGGATGGAGCTCTGAGAAACCTGGTCTAGTGGAAGATGCCCCTGCCCATGGCAGGGAGATTGGAGCTAAATGATCTTTAAGGTTCCTTCCAACCTAAACCGTTCTGTGATTCTATGATTATGAGGGAAAGCTTTTGTATTTATGTAATTATACTTTGGCTGGTGCTGTTTCACTTTCATGATGGCCTCAGTCACACTGTTACTTCAACATGCTAAATTTATGCAGAAGTGGAAGTCAAATGCAATACTAAAAGCATTTTAGGACCACTTAATTAATTAAGCCTCTCAGCACTTTTCTTTTTATATAAGAGACAGAGGTTAAGTGAATTTCCAGAGGTCAATTAGCAAGTGAGCTGCATAGCAAGGATCAGAACAAAAACTCCTTCTTTAGCAGGAACCATTTAGTTGCAAGTCAGAATAGGTCCCGTCCCCATGCAAGCTGGAGAGGTGAACTGCAGACGAAGGACAGGGCAAGGCAAGAGGCAAATGAACTGTGAAATGCACTGTGTGGCAGTTAGTTCCATCTTATTTATTACCATACATTTCAAACTAGAAAAGGGTCTAGTGATTTCTTTGAATATGGGAGGCTGAAAGAGTGATAGCACAGGTCCTTTCTACCTAGACAGTATTTTCTTCCTCCCAGGTTTTATTATGTCTTCTGTATAGGATGTCATGTGAAGATATGTAATTTAGTGTGGTGCCTTGGTGTATAATGGTGTATGATCCATCCATTCAGGCTGTGTATTAAGCTTGCCAGCTCTTCCAAATCTCACAGGAGCTTCTGGCCTTTGCCATGGGATGCATTTCCAAAACCAGACAACTGAAAAACCCTGGAATCTGCATAGGAGTTTGTCAGAGGCCAGCCACACACAAGGGTTTGACTAGCTACAGTCAAGCTTAACTGCTTTGGGGTGACACAAATATTCACCAGCTCATGCCCAGTCCATCCTTCTGCCCCTCACGGCCACCCTTCCACTCCTCAGTCATGCAGGAAAACATCAGCACCAAGACTCCTTCCCCCATTACCATCCACCAGGACATGGAGCAGAGCTGCCTGTGCTGCTTTTAGGGCAGGGAGGGCTGTGTATTAACATGTTGGCAACTGCATCCAGGGCCTGGAAACGCTTCAGCTTTCAGTGTTGGTGTTAGCAAGACAAGAGCTGTGATGGCTGGTGGGGAGCCCTTGTCTCCCTCTTGTTGGATGTGCAGCACCTCGAGGGAGGCTGCTGTGCCATGCTGGGTCCACAGCTTGGCTGCTGAGGAAGTGCCTTGAGCTCAGTGAATCTTCTCAATATAGCTTGCCTCGACTGTTCAGCATTAAGAGAACCACACTGTGATTTCTTACTAAGAAAATGTGTCCCTAGATCAATTTGTGGATAGGCAAAAATCCTATCCACACATGAGGAGGTGGGAGGGAAGCAAGGGAGTACTGGTGTATAGCAATCATTTCAGCAGACGGGAATTGGCCTTTTCTACATCTCTGCAGACTTCATACTGTTGGTTAGTGGAGCAGCTTTCAGACTTGCCAGAAGAGCTTATTTCCCTGACTGCTATTATTTGTCTCTATATACAGGAAAAAAACAAGGCAAAAACATCTGCTCTCACAAATTAATGTGATGAATTGCACAGCCATCCAAAGGCTTTTCTCATGTTTTTGGTCACATTTAATTTGGTTTTAGCCACATCTGAACTCCTGCCCTGCACACCAAGCATTCACCTCTCTGCCCATAGGGAAAAGAAGAGGACAGGAGAGGCAGATGGGCTGCCTCGGTGCCACTGTCTTCATGCCTCTCTTCCCTGAAACGGTGCAGGTTCTGATGCTGTGACTCTTTGGGATGGTTGCACAGATTGTTAGAAAATAGGGAAAAGGACTCTAGTGCCAGCCAGGTTTGTGCTACAGGTGTGTGGGAAGGCAAACCAAAGCTGTCACTCCAGAGCTCCCCCCAACCCTCCCTCATGGGAGCTGTGGGGGCTGCAGTTCCCACCTTGGCTGTGTTGGGCATCAGCTCCTGGGCTGAGGCAGGGACATGAACTTCAGTAACTGGGCCACCACCCCAGGAAGATGGGTCCATCATCCACATGCCTTAAATTCCTCAGGTGCTAAACACCCACTGAAGATCAGCCCATGGAGATCAGACAGTTAATGAGTCCCTGTGTCTGTGCCCAAACATCCACAGGGAGCAAAGTGCCCGCGGTCGCCAAGGTGTGTCAGTGCACAAACAGAGAGGATACAGAGAAAGTTTGTCCACCTGGTACTCAAGGCACCAATGTCTGTCCCAAAACCAGTCACAGCAGCTCAGGCCAGAGGGTTCCTGACACAAGCAGACATGAGGTGATTTGAGAGTATGAGATTCAGATGGGACCCTCATACCGGGGACAGGCCAGATCTGGCCCCAACCCCTTCTCAGGGCAAGAGGGTGCGATGTCTGTCCTGGCATACACCTGCCCTCCCAAACAGAATCCAAGCCCTGCCTTTGGACCCCATCTGCCTTTATTTCAATGTTCACAGCATATTGTGATGCTTATTTCCCCAACCTAACACCCAGGGCCAGAAGCACCACACCTCACGGAATCCAAGCCATGACCTTGAACCTTCCTCTTCCCCTGTGTGTGCCCCACAACCCCCCACCAGCTGTACCACCAGGCAGGGTGTGAAGTAACATTTTATTCAAGACAGCCCTTCTCTTTGCAGGCTGGGCGTTTACACCGCAGGATTGGTGGCGGGGCGAGGCGGGGCGGCTGCATGCACGGACAGACACCCACAGACGGACAGCCGGCCCCGGACACAGCGCTCAGCCGCACTTGCCCAGGCACTCGAGGAGCTCCATGCGGATGGCGATGCGCACGTGCCAGCCCAGTGGGATCAGGCGGATGTAGCGGGCCACGATGGGCGGCCGCAGCAGGTTCTGCACCGAGGACGAGCGGTCGGAGTTGCCATAGAAGACCTGTGAAGGGAGGGGTGGGTGGGTGGTTAGGGGGCTGCAAGTCCTGTCCCATGAGTTTGGGGTGCCTGTGTAGAGCAGAGGAGGAGGAGGCTCCTTCCCCTCCACCCTCAAAAAAAAAAGGACTTTAAAAATAGCCAGATGTAGACAATTTTTGTCACACTGATCCAGTTTTCTAAGTAGGTAATTTTCCCCCATTGTTCCTGCACTTTTTATGGTTAGGCCAGAAAATGTCACCCCATTCTCATCCCATTCTCTCGCATTTGCCTTCCTGTAGCAGGGCACTGGTTGTTTGGAGTGAGCACGGTTGGATTTGGCTTTTGAAGTTCATGAGCCAGGCTCCTACACGTGTCAATATAGACAAAAAAATGTATTTGAGGGCCCTTTCCCCATTCCTTGGCCTAGATGTCACACCTGCTGCCATGACCTATTTTTTTGGGAAAGCTCAGCATCTCCCCAGGGCTGCAGGAACTCCAGCAAAGCCAACAGAGCCTCCCATGCTAAGACAGGGCCATCCGCACAGTCAGGCATTGAGGACACCTGGAAGGCAGCAGCTGTGGCATCCCCAGCCCAGCTGGACTGCACAGGGATCACAGGCACCACTGTAAGATCTCCCCAATGCAATTTTTTGCTTCAGATCAACCAGTAAGAAGTGCAGCGTGAGAACGGTTTGGTGGGTTGTGACTTAACTAGTTGCAGATTTTGTCAGAGGACTTTTTCTGCACCAAGACCATGCACTATCCCTGGACATGGCAATAAAAGGAACCCCCATTTTTCAGTGCCCAAGCATGGCTGGGGCTGTGTGGCTACAGCTGAGAAAGAGGTTTTATCATGGAGGTGCTGCCTCCTCTGCAATGCCAGCTAATGCCTCTGAGCTTAATCTGGACTCCAGTATGATCATTAGAAAACACAAATAGTATATTTTGTCCTTCTGCACTGGTCAGCGTGACACTCTCTCACCTTGGGGGGAAAGGCCCCTCGCTGTGCTGCTCCCTGACACAGAGTGAGCACCGAGACCCATCCACCCTGCTGCTCGCACAGGATCCCCCTTTTGGGGCACTTCCCATGGAAACCTGGTGTGTTCATGTCACCAAACACGTCACCCCTCCACCAGTAGTCAAAGAGCAAAGCCCACTGACCCGGTTGTTCCCGGTCTGGTCCTTGTAGTACACCCAGTTGAGGTTTTCGTCGGTGCGGTACTGTAGGCTGTACTTGGTCATCCACTCATCGGCGTCACAGCGCCCTTGTGTGAGGATTCCCGAAATCACCTTCACCTCCTTCAGGTCGATCTGCAGCCACTGTGCATTGTCCTGGTACTTGGAGAGCCATGCACACCTGGGGGGACACCACCAGCCCCACTCTGTCCTCCACCGTGCCCTCCCAGGCAGGCCCTCCCACCTGCACACTGCCAGGGGTCCCCAGCCCCCACACCCACAGCCCCCGGGGCCCCTCAGGGAGGCATTTTTTAACTCACCCAAAGCCTTGGCCATTGAGGCGGGCCTTGTTGGCTGTCCAGGAGGAGTACCAGCCCGTGTACTGCTCAGGGTTGGAACAGCTGATCTGGTCTGGGGTGACGGAACCAGACTCGAAGCCCAGGGGCTTGTGGTAGGGACACTCTGCAGAACAAGGGAAAAAACACCTGAGGGGACAGAAGTGGCTCTGTTTCCTGGGTCTGTTGGCACACATGTTGTCAACACCTCCTGGAGTTTCATTGCTCTCTCTTCTCCCTGATTAGAATGCTCAGAATGCTCTTATCCCAAATCACAACCTGGCCTGGGGCCATAGGGTCTTCATTTCTAACCCTTCACTTGTGTTAATTTCTCACTCTTCTTTCTCTCTCAAACTTACTAGACTCGTTCTGTCTGCAGCATTTTGGGGGAAAGGCTTTATTCAGTTGTTGCAGTCTGAATCTCCTTCTTGCAAGCATGTGGAAGAAGAGCCAGACTGGATGCATCAACCTGAATTCAGCCTCCAGGCTGTCAGCTTTTGCCTGGTCCTTGAGTAATGCTGGGCACTTCTTTTCTTGCCAGACTTTGCACCCTTCTGCTCCTCCAATTGCTGTCTTGATTTACGGCTTTACTTGCATGGCAGAATTGCTGAGCCAGCTCTGGTCAGCCCTCCACAAGCACCCTCAGATCTGCATTTTCTGCTATGGGGACCTTCCCTGCATCTGGAGGTGACCTTGCCTTGTGGAAAACTCGCAGGTGCTCTGGTGTCAGTGAGGGGTAATGCTCAGCCCTGCTGAGGGCTCAGGCATTTCCATCTCAGTTTTTGACTGCAAATCTTCAGGGTAACAGTCCTGCCCCCACAGCTGTCTTCTGCAATAGTAAGAAATTCAACACGACTACCACTGGCTGCAAAAGTACTGGAGAAAGAAATACTCATTTGTCATTAAAACTTTCTGTGGTGGGTCACCATGCAGTACTCTGGAAGGCAAGACTTTAGGGATGCTGAGCACCTGCATGCCACCTGGATCTAATTGTAGGGGTTTTTGTTCTGATTTTTTTTTAATGTGATCAGGTTTTCATTGTGTATCAAGATACACAGAATGAAGGCACTCACAAGTGTCACACAAGGATTGCCTGGGCAAACATCTATATCATGGGCAGCATTTTCTAATTTTTACCCCAAAGGTAACTCTGTCCCTTTCTCCAGTTTAGCACAGTCTGTTTCATAGGTCTCAGCAACAAATCAGCAAGCAAAGCTCTGCACAGCTTCACTTGTGGGTGAGAGGTTTCCTTGCCTTAGCCATGCCTGAACAACCACCATGGTGCCTCGTGTTAAAAATGATCGACATCTGGGGAGCATCGGTGGGTGCCCAGAACCTGGCATGGCTGTGGCCTCCCCAGTGCAACTCCCAGCACTGCAGCCATGTAGTCAATGTCTCATTAGCAAGCTCTACTAGGTCAATATTGCATGCATCAATATCTCATTAACATATCTTGCTCAGTCGGTACCTCATTAACATGTTTTTTCCCATGCAAACGTACAGCCACTGTCCCGCCTTCCTCCAGGCATGGAAACATCATGCTTTTCCACCACGTTAAAAGCCTTGCTCTCCTTGTGCAAGAGGGTGCCCCGTGTGTTTACTATTCGTCAGGCTTATCTCGAACACCACCCAACTTTACTTTTAGCAACACTAATCTGCAGACCACACAACCGTAATGCAATTAGCAGGTCACCTTCTGGTGAGTCCGTTTGTGCCATGCACAGGGACCTGCCAAAACAGACACCTGGTGCCTGCCCAGCCAAAGCAGCTGAGCCATTTAACACTGTTACTGCCAAACCAGAGAAAACTCATGCCGAGTTTGCAAGGCTGGCTTCTCCCCTCGGCCGTGCCAGAGGCAGCTCTGCATGGCTGCTCTGCAAACTGTCCCCGGGTAGCAGGGAATGCCAGGACACACCACATTGGCTGGCCTGGGCTGGGCCAGGGGAATGCAAAGCCCCAGTCTAGGGACAGCGACAGCTGGGAGTTACAGTGGAAACGTTCCTCATTCAGGAGAACAACCTTCACTGGGCAAGGGAAATGTCTTCATTACTCAGCTACATAATGCTAATGTGAGAGACACCCCCTCACAGCTGGCCTGGCCAGGAAACCCAGCATCGCTCCTCACCCACATGTCCCTCGGCCATGGACAGATCAACCAAACCTACCATGTCCCCTTCCCTCCCCTTCCCCTCCTCTCCCCTTCCTTTCCCCTTCCTCTTCCCTTCCTCTCCCCTTCCTCTTCCCTTCACTTCCCTTCCCATTTAAAAATATGCTGCAAAGAAGGGATAAACTGTTTTTCTTGATCCCTGGAGAGTCTAGAAGATGTCACAGGCTAAACTGCAGCAAGGGAGAATGAGCCTGGGTGGTACAAAAGGTTTCCTGCTGCAAATCCTACACATCGCAGTAGCTGCCCCGGGCAGTTTCTGGAAGCACCCGCACCGAGGGCTCCATGGAGAGAAAGGCAAATGTCCACTGTCACCGGCCAGCATGGGCCACCCTGGGTGACCTCCCAAGGCCCAGGCGTGGGGGCTGCCTCTGCCTGATGGCATGGGGTCATCCCCTCACCTCACAGTGGTTCAGCTTCACCAGCCCCATCAGCAGCTGGATTTTGGACGTGCCAGCTCTGCCATGCCGGGTGCAAAGGGGAAGCTGCTGAAGGGCACCAGACAAACACAGCTAAAGGCTCCCTCCGTTACCTGGCATGCACTCCAAGCCGTTCGTCTCGCTGGACCACACCGAGTTAGGACCTCCTTGGCAATCACATTTGCAAGCCTTGCTGTGCCACAGCTCCAGTCTCTCATCCTAAAGAGAAGGTAAAAAATTAGTAATAAATCAACAGAGTCATCAACAACAGTGTCATGAGGCCAAATCTGAATTCTCAAACTTAGGCAAATGTTTGTGCCTGTCTGGACTGCTGCACCTTGTCTGAGACCCTTTCCTGTTCCCAGCTCATCATGAAGCACAGAAAGATTTGGATACCCTTGGATTCAGAGGTCAGAGCATGTGCCTGAGCTTGAAGGCCCAGGTGCCATCCCTCCTGCTGCCCCAAGGCACCAGGGCTGGGCAGTGTCAGACCCCCAGCATTCACCTGGCAGCCAAATTATCCAGAGGGACTTACCTCTCCTGGGGAGAGGGCCATCACAGCTGGGCAGTGGGCGTGGAGGGAAGAAGAGAGAGAGACATCAGAAACAAAGATGCTGAAGCAAACATCAGGAAATAAAATCAACATTTACTCCTGAGATAGGAACAAAAAAATACAGGAAGGACTGACGAATCTACCACATCTCCCCAAACTGATTGCCAGGAGAAGGCAAGAGACCTTGGCCAGGAGCAGGGCACTGCATGTGCCCATGTCTGTGCTACTCCTCCACTGGGTTTTCCTTCAGATGTCTTTGGCATCTCCTCTTCCTGATCAGATACACCTGAATCACCCTGAGGAAAAACATGTGCTGGACCCCTCAGTCTCTGCTTTACAGCTAGTTTTGCCCATATCCATTTTTTCTGTCTTTCTGCTCCACAGTTTCCCTGTCACGTTTTCCCCTTAAAATGTGTAAGCTGATGAACTTCAAGGGGGAAGTCCTAGCCTGGTGCCACTGCAGATCCCAAGCATCTTTGGAGGAGATAGGACACCTCACAAGGTGCTTGGCCTGAGATCACTCCCTCTCATGTGAGATGTGATGGGAAAAAAAGAAGTGTAAATAGGTCTTCCTAATCTTATCTTACAGACAAGACTCCCTTTTTTGCCTCTCTTAGGGAAAACCAGCTGTTGTGGCTGTGGAAGAAGAGATGCTATTTTTGCAACATCTGACCTGTTTTATCTCTTGCCTCTTACTGAGCAATGTCTTTTTTATGAGCACTTTCCTTACTGAAAAGGCTCTTCTTGCTTCACAGTGAGGTCTAAAGTAGAGTATGTTAATAGCTTTTAGACTGGCAGAATATTTCCCAAACAGCTATGAAAATAAAATAACAAAAAAAATTAATCCCATGACTGCTGATAATTCATCAACACAAGTCAAATGTCAAACATCAGGTTTTCAAAGCCTGTAGGGAATCTACAAGCCACCATGGAACAAGTGATTGAGCAGATAAAAAACTTGCATACAGGAGTCAAGAGAAACCTGCCTTCTCCAGAGGTTTTGTGAATATGAAAAGAGGATTTTTTCACTAAATGAATTAGACTCTGAATTATTCACTGAAATCTAGTTATGATTTATTCATTCATACACTGTCACTTTGCTGAGCCTAGGAAGCTCTAGCTAATACTGGGAATTTACATCTCACATTTCTATAGCAAGTTTCATCTCAAAAGACTCACAAACACAGAGCAATTATAATCAGCTGAAATATAAACTATATACAAAGTTTATTACTGAAATGCAACTGCTCCTTGGGTGTGACAATGAGTCTAAATGTATCAAGAGTATAAAAGAAAGGCCTCCAAAACCAAAATGATAAAGGAATTTTAAAAAATTCCTTTCTCTAACACAGGGATGGTCTCCTGTGCTTCAGTGTCCCATAGCAGCATTTCTGCCATCAGGAACTTACCACATTAGCCCAAGGCATTGGCCCTGGCAGAAGAGGTAAATGTCAGTCTACAATAAAAAGATGTGGCTTCTAGTCAGGCCCAAAAGGGAGGCAGGAGGCACCCAGAACCCAATATGCTCAGGACAAAACATGCTTGCACATCTCCAGACCTCTTGGAAAGCATAGGCTGGGCCCCACACAGCACTGCACTACACCTTTCCCAGCACAAGTGTCACCAAACCAAGCCCTGGGACCCCACTGTGCAATGAGAAAAACCAAGGCAGGGGGGCAAACCCAAGGCCACCCCCGTGCTGTGCCACATGGGGCAAAGAGGTGTGACTTAAACCAGTGTGAAGGTGGTTTAAATTAATGCTGTCTGACAATATAATAGAAACCAGGATTTTATCACTTACCAAAACTGTACCATCTTTTCCAATAAAAGCAATGCAGTGCCTGCCTCTCTTGCCTGCCCTGTGCTCTGTTTGATGCCAGTGCTGGAGAGGCATTGGCAGCTGGGACATGAGGTCCAGGCTGGCTGGTGTCTCTCCTGCCCCTCTGGCCCATAGAGTGGTGTCCTTTCCCAGCAGGACAGGTGCCCTGCTCCAGGAGCACCAGCTGCAAGGGCTTCCTTCCCGCGACATCTGGGATTTCAGCTCCCCAGCCAGCACAGCCTGCTGTGTGTTCCCATTGCCCAGCAATCCCTGACTCCCAGGGCTGCAGGCTCGGCTCCTTCCATCTGCTTAATCACTTTATTTTCATCTTTAGAAGACTGATTTTTGTAGAGAAAACTTTTGTGTGTTGTTTTGGGTTTTTCTTATGGTGGTTTAACATACTTTGGCCTGGAAAAGGGGTTGGAAAAGGCCACCAAGATCATCAGGACCAGCCATTAACCTAAGGAAGCTGTTCTGTGACTGTAGCATGGTGAAGCCTATTCTTGAGCACTGCATACCTGGGGTGGGAAAAGGGGATGTGAGTTACCAGGATGATGTAGGGTATTACTTTGTGACCATGCTGAGGCCTCCTGAGTCCCTTCCTTTGAAAGCCAAGATCAAAAATTAATATGCCATTGACACATGCAGCTGGAAACTCAACAGCTGTGAGTGAAGCAACAGAAAAAACAGGAATAGATTTCAGGTGGGGGGGGGGGTGTATGGTAGCATCGATTCAACCACCAGGAGTAAATTGTCCTCCCCAGGTCACCCAGCATTGTGTGGGTGGCTGCACTTGGCCAGTGGTGCCTGAGCTACGAGAGTGGCTTTGAGGGCTTTTAGCCTCATCTGCCAGGGGACACCACTGCAAATCAAGGGTGTGAATTTCAAGCAAAAAGCGCTTTTTTCAATGCAATGCTTTATTAGGTCAGTCCCACAACACACAGAGGTGCAAAGGCAGTGCCAGGGCACAGGTTCTGGCTGCCCCTCTGGCTGTCTCAGCTGGGCTGGGCACCGCCGACCTTCACTGCATAACTTGCTGATTTAAACACCTCAAACAGGAGTTCAGCTTCACCTTTTTCGGCTAGGAGAGATGAACTGCTATGGGCTCACTCCCATGAGGGGCTCAGCCATCCAACCATGGTACAGGGGAGCAGCAGGCTTGGCTTGGGGCAAGAATAGCAGTGGATGGCCAAAATCTTGATAACCCCTGGCCTTGGGAGAGGAAAGCAAACGAAAGATGCCCTTGCCTGCAGTTGGCCACAGAACAGTAATTGATATATTGGTGTGTTTACAGCTGTGACGGGCCCTGTCCTACAAAGGAAATGAAGAGGAAAGCTGGCTGCCAATAGTCTAAAAATGTGATGGGCAGCATGCTTTTATAGCGAGCATGTTTGCCTTCAAGGAAGGTTACAAAGATAATTGGTAATTGTAGGTCAGACAGAACGAATTGCTGCAATTCAAGGGAGAGTCATAAGTCCTGCACGGCCGCCAGGGCCAGTTGTTTTAAAAGCACAGGACTGAAAAAAACCCCAAAACATTAAAAAGGAAAGAGCTCTATTTACAGCCCCCCAGGACATTCAGCAAACCATCGGTTCAGTGAAATAAATTATTATCTGTGTTTGTGGGAGGCAGGGAGATAAGGCATGTGCCTTTCCTGTCCCTTCATCCCACCCTGCAGTCTGGAGTGTCCAGAGCACTGCCATGCACAAATGCTATCCCATAGTGCAGGATTTAGGGACCAGGGCTTGGGGCAAGATCCAGGGAATGCCTTTGTGCCAGGGAACCTGTCCCGGTGAGGCTGGGATGGAGCCCAGGTCCTGAGATGTCTCCACTTGGCACCTGCTGCTGAGCAGGATGGAGGGGAGCAATACTGCAGGAACTGGTCCAGGTTTGGGACAGAAAGAAAAGAGCTGGAAGAGGTAGTCGTGGGGCACCAAGATTGGGTTTCCTGAGGTGGAAGTTGGATAAAGCAGCAGACACAGCCTAGGGATACTTGGGAAAAGGGGCAATCAATAGCAAGGAAAATCAGCTGCTGGCATTTTAATGACAGGAACAGGTAATCGTGTGTCTCAGAAAAATTGTAATCATTAGGAATGTGGTTAAACAAAAGAAAGGAGGAAGATAAGTGTGGGCAGAAGTAACACTGCCAAAGGCTGATCACATTTCAATACAGTAACTCTGAGAAAGCATATTCACTATCCTGACCATAAAGCCACAGCAGCAAGTCATCTTTTAGTGTAGGAATTTATGACAGATATACAAGCATGAGAAAGCACATTATAAATATGAAAAGAGAGAAATAAAATATAACACAGAATAAATGTCAGTCACTCGATTTACTGGAATAAGTTCACATAAACTTGATCATTGCAGGAAAAGTATGTGGAAAATGTTAATGACTTTATTTATGTACTTTATTATATAGGTGTCCTAGAAACTTCAGCTGGAAAATAGTTAATTTTTTCTCTCATCTCTGTAAGCAACATCCCAGTTTTACAGCACTCAGAGAGGTAAAATTATTTCCTCTCCTCCCAGTAGAGAGCAATCCCCCCATGATGCAGCAGTGCTTTCTGGCACAATGGCTCCTTTTGCACAGATAGTCACCTGCTTCCCTTCAACACCTGTGGGTTATGGAGTAGGGGAAAGGAAAACAGCTTAAACCCCAGAAAAACAAGACTGAAACCCCAGAAAAGCTCCAAAAAGTCACAAAAACGAAAGGCATGGCTGGAATGAGTGGCACTGGTTTTATCATGCTTTCTGAAAGGCCCTCTTTCTTCTGAGCACCACATTAGACAGCATCAGGAAGCAGAGCTAGATAACAGCCTGTAAGCAACACAGAGGGTCGAGACACTGAAAAAAGCATTGCAGTGCCTCTGTACCCATTGGGTGCTAGTTTGTGTCTTGCTATGTTATTAACTTAGGCTATTTTTACATCCCAGCCCTGAAAATCGTGCCAGGCGAGTGAGGTGACTCACAGCAGGTTGCACCAGCTCCGTAAGAAGGTGCATTTCGGAAGCTGCCACATTCCTGGTGTTCTCCCCATCTCTCCTTGTCCCTGTGCCAGAGGCAATGGCCCCAGAGGCTTCTGCTGCAGCTGTGGCCAGACCCAGGTCCCCTTGGCAAGCACAGCCCCCCTGCCCACACACTTCGTGATTGCTTTTGTTGATTTTCCCCCGGGGCTTTTTCCATGGCCACGCCAAGCAGGCTCCATGGGACCGTGTGTTGTGCCAACAGTACATTTATTTCTAAAATGCGTGGGGTTTACATGGTCCTTGGGAGCTGTGTTGGCCGGCAGAGAGCCCCAGGACACGTCTGTGTCCACCCAAAGCCATGGCAAGCCAGGCTGGCCTGGTGAAAGCAGGGTGCTCGTCCAGGGACTCAACACCTGAAGCCGCTCTGGGCCAAATGCTCAGCCTGTTTCTCCTGTAGGTGACATTGTGGCCCCAGCAGCACGGCAGGGCACCAACACCCCGGCACACATCAGCCTGCCAGCACTGGTCTCTGCTGGTCACTGGCAGGCTGGGTCAGAGCCAGAAACTGAGGGCAAGAGGCCCAGCACCAGCATCAGCCTGCACAGGGGAGGTCTCATACTTTTGTGTTTGCTTCTCTCTCAGGATTTAAATCAGCTGGGGTTTTCCTCCTTAATTTTGTGGGGATTTTTCACAGTTGTATTATTTTAATTTCCATTTCATTTTCTTTATTTGAATGATTTTCATTAGGTTTTCGTTTTCATTCATTTGTGTTGTGGTTCATTTAATATTTACTGCTATTTATTTGGAAGCAATAAAAAAAACTTAAGTATTCACAATGACACCTATTTAACTCATATTAATTTCTCTTTTCCCATAATGTTTCCAGTAATTTTTTTCATGACCATATTTGAAAAAAAAAAGCTTAAATAATTTAATCAACCTTTCCCCCTTTTTTTCTTAAGAGATGTATAATTCATTACCTTTTTCCCCCAAAGCGTTCCTTAGAAAACTTTCAGCATTTTCTGATCTTATTGACATGTTTGTTCCTTCCTGCTTGGAACTACGCAGAACATTGCCTGCATAGTAATTTCATTAGATGCATCGATTATGCCAAAGGGCAGCGCTACTAAAGATGTTATTTACTCTGATCCAAATGCATGTTTGAGCATTTAAGGGGGGGGGAAGGGGGCGAAGGGGAGGGAGGAGGCGTTGTTGTTTTGGTTTTTTGGAGTTTTTTTCAGAGGTGAAAAAAAAGAGAAATCCCCTCTCCTGAACGAGATGTGCTTGTTCCTCGAGCACGGGCGGAGTCAGGCGGCGCAGGCACGTCGCTGCCAATGTGCTAAAAGCGTGCTGGTGTCAAGCCGGGGCTCGGGGCGCTCCCGCTGCCATACGGAGGGACCCGGCAGCTGCTGCGGCTCTGGTGGCAGGAGCCTTCCCGCTGCACCATCTGCTGCTGCCGCTGCCGCGGTGTGTCCCCGGCAAACGCGAGCCCAGCCAAGGCGCGGGGGCCGCGGGGGCTGCTCTAAGCCACTTGCTCTGCCAGGGAAAATAAGCTAAGCAGCTTAACGCGGCATCAGTGCACGTAGCTCCGAGCGCTGACCTGGCGGCACCTTCGTGCCGGGAGAGGCAGGAGTGTGAGGGGCACCTGGGCTGCTCTCTTTTTAGCCACAAGAGGACACTTGGACCATGAAGCAGAGAAAAACAGTGAATTAAGAAATACGATAAATTAAGAAAATAAATTAAATACCAAAGGAGTGATGCCTGGATAGTGATCTTGCAACTTATTTTTCACTGCAGGCTCTCCAAAAATATCCTGATGTGTGGGTGTCTATTAAAAGCAAGCTGTGTCTGGGATTCAGAGCAAGGTATATGAACTTATTCCAAGGACTAATTGCAGTTATGCCACCCATAGGGAAAAACATGCTGGAGTCTGTATAAAAACACTCTTCCTAGAAGCTCAGGCACCAGTAACCTTCCCAAGTGAAACAAAGGAGAGTGAAGAGATAATGTACAAGGAGAACATACAAATATTTGCTGGGAGATTAAAAGAAAGACCTATTAATTAGACTAGAGCTGGGTACAGCCAAACACAACAAGATGAAATGAAGGCATGGCTAGTTGAGGAGCACTTATTTTCCTACCCATAAAATCTGGCAGAGCAAAATATTCAATGGAAACAGAGAAAGACAGAAAAAACCAGACATACCCAAACACTGCGAATTCAACACCCACAGAAGAAAAGTTGGACTGTCTGATTAATCTGTTCCTCACCCTGACATATCATACTTGATTCACACATTCACATCGGTAGACACTGCCCAGCAAAACCAACCCTCAGCCTCATTTAAGAAAAAAGCAGCTTTGCCAGTGGCTTCGATGAAGCCAGAAATTTGAACATGAACTAGGAAATGATCTCCTTGTTCTCCACCGCTGGGTGAATGAAAACGGAAGGAGATTCTGACCCTAAATTTTCTGGTTCCTTCTAGCTCCCGCTTACCTACTTTTGTTGCTACTTTTCTGAAAAATGAATATGAGAAAGCCTCAAAATTGATAAGTACCTTTCCTATTTTCTAGACTTATGAATGGCTTTTTGTTCTGAAAGGGTCTTTGGAAGTCTTTTCCAAGCCAAAATACCTGGAAAGGCCTTTAAAAAAAAGGCAATTTTCATCAGCAATGTCTTGCTGCTAGAGAAAATGATCAGTGTTTGATTAATCAAGAGTTTTGATTAATGAAGGACCAGTCTTTCATGTTATACTGTACCCCATTTTTCAAATCAGCATTATTATTTACACACTGGCTCAGCTGCACTACAATTTTCTTTGCAAATTCATATTTTGACAAATTATATGGCAATTTTTTTACACTGCAATTATTTTTTTGAAACAGAGTTTTACTACTGAATATTCATAGAGCTGGAAGAATGCTGCTCACTCATGCACATAAATTACACATCTCCTCCACATTTTGCCTTTCCCCAAATTATTATGTTTCCACGAGAATGTAGAGAAGAGCTTGCTCTGTACCCCACAGCCCCTGGCAGAAGAAAGCGTGGCAGAAACAGGAAACACAAACAGGGATATCTGAAAGCGCCTCTCAGGAGGCAAAGTGCGTACCTTTGTACCAGAAAAGAAGAGACAGCAGGACGCTTCCCATCTTGAACTGCATCTTTTCCTTCCTCTGTTGTGAATAGCTCCTTGGTGTACTGCTTGGCTTGATGGGAAGGCATGAGATTAACTTAAGCGTTGCCTAAGCATCTTACTCTTCTCCATTCTCATGATTTTATCAAGCACCATCAAGCCAACCACACAATTGTTACTGTCAAACTCCATCCTAGAGGATGTGCCATCTGTAACCGTTTTTAAAAGGCAACAAGTACTGAGGTACTGACACCCTGAGTGTGAATCTGATTGTACATGCAGACATGTGTCCAAATAAACCAGGATATACCTACATACAAACCACATATGCACCCTACAGAAATGCAGATGCCTAACACTTATAAAAGATGGGTAGTATATATTACCTATTGTATTCATTATCTTCTACCCCAATTATTTACCTCTACACTATCAATGCCTTTCCTAACAATAGTTGTGTGTAGAAATCTGCCCTGGCCTTATTGCTCTTCCACTCACCTAATTGCACGGAGCTGAGAACAGCAATTAGGAGATCAAACAAAAATAGCGTTTTTCAGTTGTTTACTTGCTAGGCTGCAAAGATCTCAAACCAAAATGTAAACCTCTCTTCGCTGACAGTTCTGCCTACAGTATCCTCTCAACCAGCCTATGTCAAAGAGAGTAATACTCATGATTTTAGAATGACTGAAAGATTCAAGATAAAACTAGACTGCTAGTGATTCCAGTGGATCTTGCACCTGTTCCTCCAATCTCTGTTGATTATATGCAATTAACAGTGAATTTTTAATGGAGGTTTCTGAAAGCAATTGCTTCAGAAGCAGCTTGCTTTGATTCAAAAGATCTCAGATTGTATGCACTGGGAACAGATTAAAGCACTGCTTAGATCACATAGGCTGCTGTTGAGTTAAGCCAGTGGTGTCTCTACTCTTCTGGTCTATATTCACTCAAAAATGCTGTGCAAACAAGGATGCTGACTTTTCAAAAACAGTCCCCTGGGCAGGATTCATCTCACTTGCCTTTGGATACCCATAAATTTGGAATGCCCTGTGAATGTGTTGTCAGGTACAGCATCCCACTGTAGTTGCACATCCAGCATGAACACATCCCAGACTCAGGGTACGAGACCTGGATGGGAGGAGTCTCCTGCCAGGGGGGCTCACTGCTTTGCTCAGCCTCAGGGAGTTTAACCTCCTCAGCCCAACACTTTTCCCGCTTTACCCTATCTACATGGAGAGGAGAGTTGTCACGGGCAGAGCCCTGCACAGACATGGCCATTCTGCTTCATGGCCTGGGCCAGCTCACCTCAAACCCTGGGGGAGAATCAGTGGATGGCAGGGTGAGCGAGCGGGGCAGCTCATCCCAGGCACCAGCAAGGGGGTCGTTTTTTCTAAGGGCAGGGGGCTGCTCCTGATTTTTTTGCCAGAGGCTTCATGCTCATATGCTGCTCCCCTCTCAGGGCAGTGAGACCCACCAGAAGTCCCAGCCAGGAATTAAAGAAATATGAGACCCATTTAGAGTACTAGGGCAGGCTCTGGGCATCTGCTGCAGTGTAGCATCTCACTTCAGGCTCTACACAGTATCCTCTTTATATTTTTCAGTCTAAAATGGGCTGTCACGGAGACAGAGATTTCCAGAGCTGCTGAAGACACTCAGATATCTATTCCCTCTCTGCCTTGATGAGCAGTTGGTATCTAAATCTCATGGGTTTGAAAATCCCAGCTTAAAAATCCCTAAATACCTTTATCCACATATCTCTTGGAAAACCAGACCTGAGCTTCAGCCTCTCACCTTATGGTCTCATAAGGACAGGTCACAGGGAAGGAGAGCCACTCACACAGAGAGAAATTACCTACCATGTTTTGACGAAAAGCAAAGCCAAATTCTCTCCCAGCACCACATGTAGTTTTAAATCAGTTTGGTTTATGGTCAATCCCACCCTTCAAATACATTTTGGTTTTGTGTAAGAAATGCACAGTAGCTCAGGCAACGTGTTCAGAAATAGCACAGCTCTTATCAAAGAACATTTCATCCAAAGGGATACTCTTAAGACTGGTGACTGCCCAGTTATAAAACTCCCTCCACACAGAAAGAAAGGTAGCCTTTGTTTAAAAAAGTGTCTATAGCATTCAAAAAACCAAACTGTTTCACATGAAGATTAGAAGAGCATTAAAATCTCTATATAAATAGTATACAGTTCAGACAGTCTGTGTCTAATGGTGTTGATAGTCCTTTTTAAAGTCTTATTTTAATAACTCTAAACACCAAAACCACTCTGCCACTGCAGACAGCATTGCTAAATGAATCATGTAGTTAATTCCTAGCAAGCACAGAAGTATTGCCAGGTACATCAGACAGAAAAAAATTAATGGCCAGTACATAACACAGCACCAGAAATGGCTACATTTGCCCTGTATAAAAAGCAAAATAAAATTTTAAAAATAATAAAGATTAGTCCGGCATTGATTACAGACCAAAACTGAGACTAGTACAAATGGCCCAAATTAAGACAGTTTGGTAACATTCCCACTGCTGTGTAAAACAGGAACTGCCTGGGCAGGTTCACTCTTTTGTCCATACATCTCCAGCTCTAGCTCATGTCTCATTGGCCCTAAGACATTTTGCTATGTTTTCATAGCCCTCAGAAATCTCGGTGTGTTTTCTTCTGCCAGATTGTGGGAAAAAACAGAGATCACCCTGCACTATGGAGATGCTTTTAGTCTGACTGGCAGCATGTGTGTGTGGCCTCAGAGGGGAAGCAGGAGGCAAAAGTACTCGTGTGTGAGAGAGAAGTACAACTCCACGTAGCAGTGTCATGTTTCTCCCCAAGTCAGAGTGCCAGATGGCTCAATCGGAGCAGCACAGATCCATGTGTCTGGAAGCTGAACACACACGACAAGCAGTGTCTCAGCAGAAACGTGTGACTGGCACACTTCTGTTTCAGCACAGTAAGGGAACGTACAAAACACACATTTATACATGTGCGTGTGAACCACAGACATCTCTCAGAAGCAGGATACTGATGTGTAGAGAGGGCAAGTCTGCCAGGGCTTTTAGGGCCTGAGTCAGGAGCTGGATCCCCTTCAAATGGACAGAACTGTAGTGGTCAACACACATTTAAGATATGGGTCTCAGAATAAAATATTATTTTTACAAGTCTGAAGTGTGAGCTTAAGTCGTCTTCTGAAAAGGAGACTTTTTCCTAAATGTAGGAAAACATGAAGCAGATAATTACCTGGTGCTGACCAGCAGGCCCAGGCCCATTCCCTGTAACTCATGCACTTGGGGTGCTGTGGCAGGGTAGGCACCATGGGATCACCATGCCTATTAGATGGGATGTACCTACACCAAAGGCTTGCATATCCTACATTAGGAGAAATCGAGCTAAGTCTGACTCAGCTTTGAGCCTGTTTCCTGGAAGCAGCCAGTCTGTCGAACACAGTTTACGCCAGATGTGGGACTACATTGCTTTGGCTTCACCTCCTGTGGGCTGCACACACACTGCTAAGCAAAATAGGCAGAGGAAAGTCAGACCTGAGTACTTCTGCACTTTCAGGACGCAGGATGCACAGGCCCTTAGCATCAGTGTGGTGTTAATGTTACAACTTTAGCCTGCCGGTCTCACTATGGGATGTATGGCTGCTTTCCACTCAAAAAACTTTTTGCAACTGGGCCCAGGTATCCCTGCATTGGTCTGCAATCTCTATCTGCAATCCCGAACTGCAGCCTGCCCGTACCCCAGAGTGTTTGTTTAGTGAGAACAAGCACTTGTTACAAAGGTTAATAGTTTTCTTAATATGATGACGATTAAGGTAAGTTTCTTAATAAGTCTCTGATTAAAGAAAGTTAAGCCAATTTTTTTTCTCTTTAATCTTTAAGATAGGTAAATCACACCCTCCCACTCTGATCCTGCAAAGACACTCAAGAGCTGACTCCAGGTCAGGGGAGCTCAGGCACTCTTCTCCTCCTCCTGCACAGACGCCTCAACCCCAGCACTCGATAGGGCTCCCTCCCACGCAGAGAGACACCGTGCCAGCATCCATGCCCAGAGGTTACCCTTTTCTAAAGCCTTGTACGTGCAAAATGAGACAGCATGTTATAATTTAAAAGTGAAACTGCTCCCAGGCAAGCTGAGACGGCTCTTTCTTTCCCAATTAATGAAAACTATACACATGGTACAGGGGAAAACAAGGATGGAGCTGACTGCGCTTGCTAGCTGTGAGCTGTGAAAAGCGCAGAAAAACACTTCTCCAAACACAGAGGTGAAAGGACCCGTGCTCCAGTCTGTCCCGGTGAGAGACCTTGGGAATGCATCGGGCTGCAGACTTCATCAGTGCCTTTGTCCCTCGCTGCTTGGGAGGGCAGGCTGCTGGTTCTCCCACTGACTCTGCTCTCTGTGGTCTCCTCGGTGACCCCTCCGCGGGACCGTGGTGAGGTGGGAATCCCTCTCCCTCTTGCAGGCGGGCGTTTCCTGCCGGGGTGGGAAGCAGCCCGTGGAAAGGATCCCGTGTGCCAGCGCCTCCCACTTGAGGCGCCTCTCTGCTCCCCTGGAAACACAGCGCTCCGCCTCTGCCGCACGCAGGGCCCGCGCGTTCGTTAACTGCTTGTGCGGTTCCCCGTCTTGTGGGGGAAACAGCTAAGCCGAAACTCGTGGCGTTAAAGCAAATCATGAAAAACTCAGCGTGAGGCAAGGAAAGAAAAAAGCTGAAACCTTGGCGCTGGTTCCACTGGGGCTCGAACCCAGGACCTTCTGCGTGTAAAGCAGACGTGATAACCACTACACTATGGAACCGCCACGTACGGTACCCTCCGCGGCACTGCCCCTATCGATGAGAGCCTGGCCACACCTCCACCCCGCGTGAGGAGGGAAGCCTGGTATTTTCTGTTTAATTGCTGGTTGATTAAGAACAAATGTAGTAATTAAAAATTACCCTACTGCGTTTTCTGCCCTTCTGATAGCTACAGAGGGGCAGTGACGGGGGTAAATCATTTCCAGGCAAGGCTTCTGTGTCGCTGCGTGTTGGGGCAGCGGCGGGCCGCGCTCTGCCCCGCGGAACACGGCGCACAGGGGCAGGGAACGACCCTGGGGGGCACGGGCCACACTACAGGGAGCGCTCCTTTTTCCTGCATGGATTCGGCACACGCACACCGAATGTGTTCGGTAACTCTCTGCCTTCATCCCGTGTGCTCCCAAGGGCACTGCCGCTAACCCCGCTTCGGGGACGGCTGGCAGCCTTCCCGCGCATCCCGCTGCTCCCGGCATATGCTCGGCTGCGGGAGAACAGAGGTTCTTGGGCTGGGGTGTCGCGTCAGGTTGGCGCAAGTGTGGGAAGGGCGGGCTGAGCTCCGGGAGAGGCGCAGCAACACCGCCGCTGCTCCGGGGGAGCCCGGCTGCACGGATTGCCTGTTAACCGGCCATGGGAAGCGGCTCGCTGCTTATTGCAAGGCGCTTCAGCTCTCTTCTCAGCGGGGGAGGGAGGTACAGATGATTTCCTCGGTACAGGAGGATGTTTAAAAAGTATAAGCAGCGAGAGGCAGCACCGCCCGGCTGCTTCCATGCCCCTGGAGGGGACGGAGGGTTTTCCGCCCGTGTGTGGCCGCCGGCAGGGGGCGCCCCGCGCCCGCCCACCGCCTCAGGCCCCTGTGCGGGAAAGAGCTCCGTGAGGGGGTGTTTATTTAGGGAATCCATCCATCCATGGACCTTCTTGTCACCCCTTATACCCCACAATAAGTGCCGCCTTCCCTCCATTATGTTCTACCCGGGCTTTTGCACTATTTGCGCTACCTCAGCCCTCACCATGCTGCGTCTTGCCTCACATCTCAAAGGGAGTGGCTTGTAGGAGCACAAATGAAGGCACCCGTACAATGTTTACAGGTTAAAAGTTACAAACAGAAGCTATTATTTGGAATATAAAAGGTAAGTTTGGGAGTTGTCAGAAGTGTGGTGCCTGTAAGCAAAACAATGTATTGTTTGTGGCCAAACAGCATAGTTGCCATGACTCCTGAATTCAATAACATTTTGCTGAAGCAGCAGATTTATTTCCTATAACAAAGTAGAAAATGTTATCCCTTTCTTCATTAGAAGCAGTTTAATCAGCATCAGATGAAAATAGAGGTGAAGAAAATTATTTCCAGAGACTTGCTGACCCCTTACCATGTAAGTGATGGTTGCACTAATTAGTTGGTAGTTTCCAGTCTTTAAAAAACAATTTAAAAATTTTTTAAAATTCCTTTTACATACTGATGATTAGTGTGTGAGTCAGATCTGTGCGCTCTCCTGACCTGGAGAGCCTGATTTAACCTGGAGAGCCTGATTTAAAGGCTTTAACCATTTGGAGAAGAGACAGTCTGGTAGGCCTGAGGCATCAGGATGCAGGCTTTGCACTTTGTGTGGAGCTTGTGGTTCACCAGACCAACCAAATGCACATCAAGCTTTTGTCAGGGAATTCTTATGCCCTTTTCTTTTTCCTCATGCTTCTTTGCTAAGATCTGTCAAACGCTGAGTTCTGTAGATAGATAGCTGTCATTTCTATAAGCTCCAAATGGAGGTTGAAGCTAACATGAGGGAGGTAGAGTTGTGTAAAATAGGTCATTAGTCATTGCTTCCCAGAATAATCTGCATTCATCTGATAATTTGGGAAACTTTCTTTAAAAAAAAAAAAAAAAGTTTGTTCTCATTTTTTACAGAGGGTATTCTGATGGTTTCATAGTGTTCTGGTCTAGTTTCTTGGTCTTCAGGAGCTTTGAAGCCCTACTGCTGCCTTTCTTTCTTTCACATTTCTGATTTTGTGTGCTTTTTGCCAAGGATGCTGGTTTTGATGTCTTTTATTCACCTTCTCACCCAGAACTGTCAGTGGGGGAACATTTCTTTTTCTGTTCACACAAATTAACCTACTTCTTCTAATGTGCGAGCACAGATTTCTATCATCTCACTGACTGAGACAGAGTTTGAATTTGTTCTGGACATAAATTTCTCTCTAAATTTTTTTCTATTTTTTTTTTTCTTTCTGTGTGTGGTTGGCTATCCAAGTCTCTCAGTCAGGGACTTGTCCCCTGGCTAGTACTTTAAAATACTTTGCTGGGTCATATAAAAGTACTTCTTTAAGCTTAAGAGGAGGGAAACCACGGTCAGAGCTTAAAAGGAGCACATTCCCTTCAACAATGATTATCTTCATTCTTTTTGAAAAATATTGGTTACATCACTTTGTAGTGGGTGCTTCTGAGAAATAAGCCTGAAGCAGAATTTGAATTATGTATGTGGAATGCCTGCATGAAGACTTGCTGAGGAGGTTAATGTTTCCAAAGTATTTGGAAAACAGAATATGTGCTGTTACATCAGGAAGGGCTGCTTTTAGAGGGATGCCCTGGTTTCTACACTAGCACCATCACTGGGTTTTTTCTTGTCATGCTAGGCTGCTCAGCCATATATCACCAGGATTTTTGGCCTACTTTCTGTTGCAGCTGGTGATGCTGGAACTCTGTTCAGCATATTAAGTGTGTGTGTGATACATGACTGCTGAGCAGAAAAGCAGTAGTGTGTGTGACCTTGTTGATGGGACTGGTGTGTCCTCTTTGCCCTTTGCAGGAAGGAAAACGGCGTTGTCTCCTTGGACTTGAAGGGGAAAGGTTAATTTGGAAAGGACATTTGCGTTTCCTCAGGTTGCATGTTATTGTGATCCCCATAAGTAACTGGAGAGGTGACTCAGTCCAGCAACACCAACTCTTTATCAGGTTGCTTGGTCATGTCAGATCACTGAGACAGACAACAGAGAACTTCCATGAGAAACAAAAGAAAATGTCCTAAAGAACCTAACTGCTAAGCTCATCCCTCACCCAGTGATCTTGGATGAAATGTTTCTGATGGATTTGTTGGCAACTGTAGCAAACCTTGTAGCCTCTCATTATGCAGATCTTGGTAAATGCCAATATAGATGAACTTATCAGGTACAGTAAATGTTTATAAATAATGTGTGTCCCAAGAGTGCAGTGGAAAGAGGTTGTGATGTATTTTTGCTTGCATGCATTTTGGCAGAGCAGCGTGATCATGCATAAAAGATTAGCTACTGTAACTCAGATCAGGGAAAGTACATCCTGCCAGAAAAACAAACATCAAAACTCTTCTGGGTCATGCAGAATTATTGTGCTTGGTATGCTTTCCATTTACTGTCTCATCTCACAGGAGAGGAACAGCTTTGAAAGTGGAAGCTTGTATCTGGGACTCCAGAACCTCAGAGGACTAGCTCAGTCAATCAAATGCCTTCTGCTTTGCTGGTTTGGCATTTTAAATATCTTTCGCACCTTAATAAAAGTCTGTCTCAAAAGGGCATTTGGTCACTGTGTCCTTCAGAGTGGTGGTTGATGCCTTTGGAACTGCCACCACACTGATGGCAAAAAGTTTCTGAAAATAGCACGTTATGGTATTATTAGACCTTTGGGGAGGGGCAGGAGGATGAAGATACTACTTTGTTTGCCTCTATTGTCAGAAATCTTTTGCTTCCTATCCAATCCTGGTGGGGCTGCATCACCTGGAGAGGCTTCAGAGCAAGGGGCACAGTGATCTTCATCTTGTGCCCATGCACAGGGAGCTTTCTCCCACCACAGCATGCTCTATAACCTGTGGTCCTCTTTGGACCCCCTCCCTGACCCCACAAAAGTGGCTGCTGTGCTCTGTTCCATCACTGCACAGCAGCAAGCAACCCCTCCCTGGCTTTTGGAGTGGGGGAAAGCACGAGTGATGCTGAGGACTGGGCCCGAGGCTGTAGTGGTGATATTGCAATATCATGCTTCTGCTGACACCTCCTAGTTTCGAGTGTTTTGGTGGGGCATATGTTCAAAGTCACAGTGTCCCCGTGCTGTCCACACACTGCCAGTGGAGCAGATTCCTCAGGGGCTGCTACATGAGCAGTGGGCAGTAGCAGATCCCCGTGATGGCTCTGCCCTTCCCCAGGGAACCTGTGCGGTCCCTGAGTCAGGGGTCAGCGTGGCCAGGAGCTGGGGCAGAGGTGTGGGACCTGCTGCCAGGGGTCAGGGGGACCAGGGTTTGATTTCAAAGCATGGCTTTCTGACCGGAGCAAGGCTGCACTGTTCTTGGCTTGTTTAAATCCTTCGCAGCAGTCACACAAGGAGAAGATGAGCCAAAACATGAACTGAGTCCACAGAATTGCAGTCACACATTTATGGTGGGAACATGTGCATGCACATGAAGGAATGAACTGAAGGCATTAGTGCAGTGCTTCCCAGCACAAGAGCTGAGTGCTTCATACTTGTCCCATTATCTGGGCATGACTGAGTGATTTGGAGAACACCTGAATCACCTGCATGCAGATGCAATGCCTTGTGGTAAATTCAGTATTTCTTTCCTTAGGAGCTTTCATAACCATGCCAGTCACATCAGATAACCAAGTGACCTGGACAGCCTTATGTTTTTTTCCAGTGTGCTAGATCTGCTAAAATGCAAATCATTGCCTCAACACAGCAGAAAGGCCAAAAGAGATCATGTGACTTCAGATGCGAGGCAGATAACTTCAGCCCTTCCCTTTCTCTGCCCGAGATTCAGGAGGCATGGTGACAAAACAACTCTTCAACACACAAACTGCACAGCTGGAGGGCTGCAGCCATGAGCTTTCACATCAAGTTGGACAATGAAAACAGCATTTTCCTCTGACTGTTTCTGAAGAGCAGCATTCAAGAAATTTCCTCTCGGGAAGCTGTATGAATAGGTGGAGAGCAAGTGCATTGCAGCTCCTGAGCTCCAGAGCCCCAGAGAGAATTGGAGCACCTGTTCTGCAGAGCTGCACCCCTCAGGGGTTGCTTTCTCTTAAAAAAAAAGAATCTTCTAAAGGTACTCTTGTACAAAAAATATCGGTATTGCTGAAGCAGAAAGAAAAAAAGGTAATATATTTGGGTGGGGGGTATATATATATATATATATATTTAGCTCACTTTTAAAGAGCAAATTGACAAAATGACAGATGTATATGGTATTATTTATGATTTTACCCTGAGAAAAATCACTGTGCTTCAACTGTAATGTTTGACCTGGACTGAATCAGTTATCCAGAACTTCTGAGTACAGATGAGATCAAATAGCTTTGAGACTACTGTATTTCATGTACTTTTTGTTTTAGGAAAAAGAATTTTTATTATATTTTTCAACCTTGCTATGATGCTTAAATTTTATGAAAACCACACTGAAGCATGAATTTAATTTTTAAACTGGCTCAGATTTCAACACATTTATTCTGAAGATTTGCTTTTTCAGGATGTCATTAGGACCCTGCTCATTAACTGCAGGACAGTGTGCGATCCAACTTTTTGCTTTGTTAACTTTTATGCACCAGTTGGGTTCCGTTTAGTAGAACCAACTTTGCTTCAGGATTTTCAGTTTTCCCCCTGTTGCCTAAAGGAATCTCCCCCTGGAGGCATTTAACATTTCTGGAAAGTGATATGGTGGGTTTGCTTTTTCTTCAAGGTGATCTGCACCCCATTTTTACACATTTGCTACTCCCCCTCCTTTTAAAAAGATTCTGCCCAAAGTCTTGCTGCACAAAAAAATGAGGCTGCTTGCTTTGTTTATTTTCTGCACATTAAAAAAAAAAAAGTTAAATGTTTTGTGTAAATGTACCCTTTATTGATTTTAAATAACATGAACTGGCATTCTCCCACCATTTTTTCTACAGGTCCTCTTTGAGTTTGCATGCAGTTCCTCAGCTCAAGGATTGCTTGAACTATCTACATGTTCACACCTTTGATACCTTACTTTTATTTCTTTTTGCAGTGCATTTTTTGGTTCAGGAATATTACTCCACCTTAAAAATCCATCATATTCTTCATCCTATTGTCTTTCAGACTTTGCTGGCTTTCTGGTATCTTACTGCATCCCATTCCCTATTGATTCCTGGCCCCAACACAGAGGTCTGTCAGCACAGCCACTGATAGCAATCATTCCATCAGCTCTGTATTAAGCTTAGCCTTGCTTCTCTGAGCAGGCTGAAGAAATTATCTGTTAACAAAGAGGCTTTTTCATTTTTTTCTTTCACATATATATAATCACTGAAAATCACTTGATAGAAATGTGAGTTTGTTCCATGGATGTAAAACAATGGAGACCTAATTCACATATTGATTTGTCTATGTTTATTGTTCTCATATCAACCTCTTTGGCAGATCAAATTTGGTGTTGGTGTCAAAATTACAGCTCTTGTGCCATAGCCAGGTTCCATTTCACTCTGCTAGGTTGACTGTGACAGCTTCATCCTACTTTCTGCATGGTGGTTCTTTTAGCTACTGAAATCTTTAACTCATCTCCAGATTCCCATCCTTGACAATCCCAACAAGACAGTTTTGAAGAGCTGTCCTTCTCCAGGTCCTGACCTGAGTGTTGTGATTTAATGTCTGGGTTCTTTTCTCTAGGGTATTTTAGTCTTGCCAGCTTCATTCTCTTAGCAATGCATGAAAGTAAATCCATCACAAAAGCATGTTATGGCATTTCTACATTCTCTGCAATCCTAATTTCCAAGGGAAAACAATTCTAAAGGAAATCTCTGTGAGTCACAGTAAAATAAAAGAATTATAGCAAGATGGCATCAATGGAAAGCCTCTGTCATTAGAAGCATCCATCAATTCATCTGATCTTTATGGAGAAAACTCTCCAGGTACATGTACCTCCTAAGACATGTTATGGGAGGGGATCATAGCTACCTGTTTACAAATGTGATTGAGAAAGGGTGAGCAGTGAAAGGAGGCACATTGCTGGAGAGAGCTGTTGAAACAACTTCTAGGGGAAGTAGCACAATTATGGAAACCCCAACCCAACAAAAATAAAAGGAGGAGCCTTTCATATTTGTTTATCAAAGGCAAGAAACAAATGAAAAGACAGAGGAGTAAGAACTTCATTTCTAGTGGCTCTTATTCGTATGGCTCCCATATCGTCAGGTTTAACCTGGCTTGCACTTGTCTGCCAGTAGCACAGCTCCTCTCATTTTAACTGATAAGGTGTGCTTTAAAGGATGGCTCTCTGCCCAAAGAACCTGCTGTCTGATTTCATTAAAAGTCAGCTATAAATCTTGACAGGATTGCCATTTTTCTTGAGGCAGCCTGGTCTTTATGTGGCTGACAAACTGGAGGCATGATTGATTTGGGGCAGCACCCATTACATCCAGAGCAAATGATGCTGAGCCATAATCTCTGCAAGTCACGCTCTCAATAGCTCAGGTTCTGAACCCCAAATTTCTGAGCACTTGCTGTGTGTAACCTTCAGTGACTCCTGTCCAGGGATGAGCAGCATGTGCCACTCTGGCTTAGCTCTGTGCATGTCCATTGCTATGATTGCGAAGACATTTTATTTTGCTTCAGTGGATAGGTTGTGCTTTCCGTGCGTATCACAAAACTGGCATTTTTGTTAAACTGAGAGAAATCTAGCAATTTTTTGAAGTAATGTCTAAAACTGGGGCAGATCACTGACTTGTAGAAATTGAATGCCTGCTTTTTAGTCAACATGACAGATTCTCTCTTAAGGTAAATCAGGGGTGTAATATCCAGAATATTAACACAGTGTTATATTTCAAATTCTCATCCAGCTACCTTGTGTCTCTTGCAATATCTTGGTAAAAGCCCAGCTTTCCATTTCATCAGCCAGCATCTGGGGGGAATTTTGTAATGGCAAATGATTCTTCACCAGACGCTGCTACACTACGTAGTAAGTAGCTCACAGAAATTACTCTCCTGGCCTGGAGTCTGGGCATGCAGCTTGGCAGTGAGGATGGCTCTGTAGCCACTTGAGAAGCTGTGGTGAAAAGGCAGTTGAATAGTCACTTTGTCTGTTTTAGAATGCAGATATCTGGGACTGAAGATGATGATTATTCCCCTGACCTAGCTCTTTGATGACCAGATTTGGCCTTTTTAGGAGGTTTAATGACAGGATATATCTGTGCAAGCTTTCCTCCACGCTCTGAGTATGTTTGAGTCTTCATTTACTGCTGTCACAATAAAATTTCTGTCCCTATGCCTCTGTCTTTTCATTTCTTTGCTCAAGGAGATCCTAGAAGTCCATGAGTGTAGAGGCATGTGGAGGAGAGTGGTGCTGACTGGGAGGAAAGCTGAAGTCATTGAAAGCAGGGTACGATCACGATCCAGCCCCCCATTTCTGGGGCCAGCCCATAGTTGGCTGTGGCTTGGATGGAGCCCTGAGAGGTGTGATGGTTCTGTATGGGGCTCCCATTGCCCTCATGCTGGGCACAGGCTGACCTGCCCTTTAACCAAGAGTCTCACTGCAGTAGAACTTAGACTGTAGGATCTGTTTAGCTCTTAGTCCCAGTCTTCAGATCACAATTCAGGTCATGGCTGGCTTGTTTGAGATGGAGTAATGAAGGCTTGAGATTCTCTTAAGAGGGAAAGTGAGGAGATGGTATCCAGGAGAACAAGACTTGTTTGGAGAGAAGACAAATTTGAGCTATTAGCAATATCGGTGCTGTATTTGGTGCTGCCAAAGCCACTGATTGGCTCAAAATTAATATAAAGAGCACTTTCTTTGGATTTCATGATAGCTCCTTCAGAGGGAAGTAAAGCAGTCCATTGTGGGGAAAAAAACTTAAAATCCTTCTTTCCTGAAATAATTACTGACTCATAAGGAGTCAGACCCAGCTCAAGTGTAGGATACCCTTGCTTTGTGGGACCCTGAAAATTAGCGCTGGAGCTAGAGAGAGTTGTGTGATATTAACATGACATGACATGATATCATACATAATAATAAATGTAGATAACTGCACATATCATCCCACAACTATAAATGTTTTCTAATTCTTGAAATTGAAAATCACCTAGTTATGCATTTATGAGGTTTTTATTGCGTATCCTTCTTTTATTTTAATTTCTGCTAGTAAAGCCAAAGGAAAATAGTAGCTAAGCATTCATTTTATGCTGATGAATTTCTTCTTTGTTTTAAAACTCAAGTTAAAAGGAAAGGAAATGAAACAAAACAACAAATGAAATAATTTAGATGTCAGACATATCCCTGGAGACAGGGAGAGAGAGGGGTCAGGGTGATCATATAAGAAATCTTTAGGTAAAACAAAGTTCATTATCTAAGAGCGTCAGTGAATTTCTTGTTGCTTAGAAATTGATCCATTTTGTATCTCTGAGGATTTGTATTCATTTGGATTTGTTGATTAGAGAGTGTATTGCATTAGCAAATGACATATTTAGTGAAAAGCTGAGCAAGTGCCAGAAGAAAAACCCAAAAGACTTCACTTCAAAATGTATTTTGTTCATTTATTTAATGAAACAAAATCTTTTCCTTGGATTGCTTCAGTAGAAATGCAACAGAAAATTGGATGTTTTATTTAAATGAAACCTGATAATGAAGTGATTTGGTATGTCTGTCCTGGTAAATTTGGTGGTGATGACACTGAGAGATAAAGTGATAAATGGGGTGGTAAGGCAACTTTTCAAATCAATGGAGTGTTAGGAGGGTTGAGGGTTGGGGTTGTTTTAGCAGTACTATGAGATGTAATTTAAAATCTTTAAATTCTGCAGTTCTGATTTTCAAATCACAAGAATGAAGAGTAATGTGTCTTCATAGTCCCTTGTCCCTAGTAGTAAGGCTTTAAATAGCTATTCTTCAGATTAAGAGATCACTTCTGCACATTGACTTTAAGCTAACATGTAAGGAGTAAACTGTATTAATTACTGAGTTAATTTCTCTTGACTGCAAATTGATAGTAATCAGACGTGGAAAATAAACCTAACATGGTCCAGTTTGTGTAGGATGTGCTGTACAATAATTTGTTGTGTGCTGTAGGTACTTCAGATTCTGTGTTGTCAAACACCATTTTTTTTCTCCCTGTCCCTCCCTCCCAATCCATCCCTGTTAGGAGCACCGGAAAGAGCCCAGGAGCCCAAAGGGATATAGCCCTCATCCCTGAAGGAACAACACAGGAAATGTGAATGATGCTAACAGCTGAGGGGAACCTGCTTCGTGTCAGCAGCGATTAAATCGGATGGGCAGCATCATTGGAACCATGGGGTGCAGCAGTTCTGTAGCTGACAGGAAGTCAGAGAACGGTGAGTGTTGCCTTTGTCTTCAGGGCCAGTGGTTTTTTTCTCTCTAACACCAGACAAGGATTGCAAGGTAACCTTTGCCCCCCATCCTGTTGTCAAAATACTTGTTCAGGGAAAATGATTTTCTAATTATTTTCTTTTTAAAAGAGTGCATAGCTTTTAGATGCTGCCTGAGGTCAGGAAGCAGGTTTAGACCACCCCTAACACTGACAGATTGGGTTGTAAAAGATTCACAGCATCTGGGACAGAAGCTAAATTTCAGAGGTGTCTGTGCTCACTCTGTGACTGGCAGAGCTTAGGGGGTAAGGTATTGAGTGGGACCTTTTATGGCTTTTCACACCACAGGATTCCTGGGCAAACCACCCCAATTTCCCTGCTGTTGGGTGACCCCAATTATAAAACAAATGTAATAAAACAGAGCTATTACAATGACTTCAAAATCAGTTTTCTGGCCTACTGAGTGCCTGGCCTGACATTTTCCCTGACAATTACTGAGGCCATCAGCTGAAAGTCTCCACAGGACCTGGTTAAATGTTCAATTAAACCCATGGGTCATCACCCTCCTTTTAATCATACCCCACCTTGGTATGAACTCAGCAGTCTTTGGACAGGCAGGTAGGTTCCAGGATTCACTCAGACATTTGTTCACACCCTTTGTGTTCTCTTTCAAGATTTTTCATTAAAGCATCATTTATTGGTCAGCAGAGAGCCATGTTACATTGTACTGTGCATAGCCTTAGGACATTATTATGCTGAATAGCCATGGTTGAAAAGGAAGGCTCTTTCCAGCTGCCAAGCCAGGACACAAGTCACAGGAAGCTGGTGACTAAGAAGCAGGAGCACTTAGTCATGGCCACAGGGATCCAAGCGACTGGTTTGGGAGCAGTCCTCAGCTTTGTGTGTGCTACTACATAGCAGCATCAGTGCTGTATAACAGCAGTGAAAGTAGAATGGAATCATCTGGAGTCCCAGACCTGCCTGTAACTGGGAGACAGCCTTTCCTGGTTGGGTTGCATGCTATGCCTGTATGTGCCTGGCAAGACCTCGGGGATGTGCTAGTTGGGAATATTTCTGAGTGTGTAAAAGCTTGCAGTGGGCATGAGGAGCTGTACTATTTCTCAATCTACAGCCATCAACACACATTGATGTGGGGCATTAGCCCAAAGCTGGCTTATGATTTTGTGTGCTTGCTGGACTGTGTTTTGTCTTCTGGAGCTGCTGGATGGTTTTCTTTCTGCTCTTCAACAGTAGTCAAGTGATGCTGAACCATCATTCTATCCGTAGCCTGAGGCTGTACATTTCTCTAATGCATTAATAACATGAATTTAACAGATACTTGTTGGTGTAGAGACCTTCTGCAACTGATAACAATTTCTTTTACAGATGCAGTTTAGCCTGGTGTGAAAATCATGTTCTGATTCAGTCCTGAGAATAACAGTGCTGTAATAAGTACAATTAAAAAAAGGAAAGACAGGAAACATTCTGTTAGATTTGCAACATTAACCACAGTGATTGATATGTATCTGTCTTATGTGATAGCAATGGAACTGTGCCATGTTAAGTGCTCAGGACCATTAAGCAACCCAGGGGGGCTTTAATGGGAAGTTTAATGGTTCTGATGCTGGAAATCAGTTTCTGTGCTGGTGACTGTGCTTTGCCCCTTAGGTACTCTTCTAAACAGAAATGTTGGTGACAGCCTTGCTGTAATGTGTCAGGCTTTCAGGTCTGCAGTGATGGGAACTTCCAGAAAGGACAGAAAATAACAGAGATCTCAGAGGAGGGTATGAAGGATGCACTTAGTCATATGAGGATCACATTTCCTTCAGGCACAGGGATTTTTCTAGGATGGATGCAATATCTACAGGATGGGAGTCTTTATGGATTTTGGTCTTGCCTAGACTAGAAAATTTTACCACTTTAATTATACTATATACTCATTAATGGTAAAATAAGCAAACAACATGTTGTTATGGCATCTGTAAGCATTTTTGTAAAAAGGTTTCCTTAATGTTATACATCTATTAATAGAGTCACTTTCCCATTAATGTTTGTCCTTACCTGCATAACTATCAGTTTAAGGAAAAAGTCGTTCTCACTCATGTTCCACTCATCCTGGCATAAAAATTCCTGGTATTTGTGATCAGTTACAATAATTGACTGGTGTAAACTGTTGTCCCTGTAGTACAGAGCTTTTCTTTACTGTTTTGCAGTGCAGGACAGTGTCCACCCCAGGACCTCTTTCTGCCACCAGATGTTGCTCTGCTTAATAAACTTTTATCTGAGCAGTTAAAGGAATGTGATCTCTTTGTGGCATGAATGAGGCCTGTAGGCAGCAGGCTCCTTCCTCCAGTCTGCAGTCTTGATGATTGTCCTTCAATGAAGTTTCCAGCAGTTTTCCAGACTGAGACAATATTAGACACAACTTCTTAAAGTGCTGAGTGCATATTCAGCACTTAGTCAAACAATGGTCTTCTGGCATGTTCCATTGAATTTTTGGGGTGAGTGTTCTTTTGTTAACCAAGCCAGCCAAAGACATACCTGATTGACTTTTGGCTTGTCTATTTAAGCAACATATTCTGCCCTTCAATACCATTTGTTAACTTTTTATCCTAGAATTTGAATTTTGCTGGCTTGCTGATGCAGCTCTGCAGGCAAAATCTTTCTGGTAGAAGAGGCTGTTGCAAATACTGTCATTACATGGTTGTTCATGCTGCAGCTTGCAAAATCAAAGCTTTTTACTGCAGCTTGATAAAGAAATACATTATGTTGATAGGCCAAACTGTTCTTCCTTTCCTCACCTTCCTAAAACCCATATAGTGCCCATCAGCTGAACATGACTGACTTTTTAACCTGGGTACAGTCTTCAAGACAATTAAATGGGGAAGGTTACTAACAACTTAGGCCTGAGCAAGTCAGCCAGCTTGGGATCCATGTCAGAAGAGAGAAACAGTAAAGGCATCATGTGTTTTTTTCAGTCTCACGTTTACCGGGTTCTATCTTATTGTTGACTGTGCACAGTAGGCTGAATTTGTCATCTGTCTGCAAAATCCTGCAAAGGCAGCATGCCTGTTTTCCATGTAGATCACCCTGCACCCATGTGTACTGCACTGCTTTCTGTTTTGGCAGTTATCAGAGCTGCAATCCTCATCCAGAAGTGGTACCGCTTCACGATGGCCCGGCTGGAGATGAGGCGCCGCTATTCTCTCAGTATCTTTCAGTCAATCGAATATGCTGATGAGCAGGACCAGCTACAGGTTTGTAACCTTCCATTCTTCCTGTACAAGCAGTTATGTGCAACCCCAGGACTGTGTTTGCACAAACAAAATGCGTATGTGGTGATCTCTTCCTATAAAGCTGGGTCCTGATTAACAGAACTGTTTCCCTGCCTGACACATGAACTGAGTTGTGTGTATTCATACACAGACATAGAGATGATTTTAACTACATGGGCATCAGAACACCAATCTGCCCATACAGCATATATAGGTTCCTGTATAGCAACTCTGTTAGCCAGGGATTGCAGGTCATTTGCAGATCACTGTGAGTTGTCTTAACTGTGTCTGTGAGGCAATGTATGTGCAACAGAGACATCAGTGTTTCAGCATGTCAGCCCAGGCTTCTTTTAGGGTCAGTACAGGAAATTTGGAACTTGTAGGCTTTTGTGTTCATCCTGGCATCTGTGTCTAAAGTCAGTTCAGAGCATTGTAGCAGTTGTTTCTGTTGACTATGAAGGAAGTCTAGGCAAATAGTCTGGGTGGTGGGCAAGATGAACCATGCCCAAAAATGTCAGCAGCACTGAAGCAGCCCTGAAACATTTTATGTATTCATAAATTGTCAATTGTGAATTCATAGCAAAGAAGGAAATGGAGCTATTTTTGTAGTAGGACACAAATAGTATCATTATTGCAAGCTGATACTATGGGAATATACAGTAGTGACTTAGATCCCCCTAAATGGGAAATTGCAAGTAATTGAGTAAGAACGAAGATGTTAATGCTTGTTGGATCACCTAAACTGATCAGTGTATTTGTTCTTTTCTTTTTCATACTCAGCTATCCAACTTTTTTACATTCATGCTGGATCACTGTACTCATCCTGAATCAGGTAACGATAAAAATAAAAGTAATGTGGCGATTCTGTTTGAAAAACTTGATGTGAAGAAAGTTAATTTTCTATGTGATATTTACAGCCTATGGCATGTGCTGGGGTTGAGGTTTGGTGTCCCAAATACTGTAATATGAATTTGATCCTCTAAGTGTTGACACTGCTCACTATCTTCTCAGTGAGTCAGAGCAGTCAGTAAGTCAGAACAGGTGCCTGCTGTCCTTATGAGAATATTCAGAGGTGATCAGAGTGCTTTCTTATATGTTACTGCCCTTCCTACAGAATCTGATTTTCACAGCTTCCTATGCATGTTTTCTTAAACTATGAGATGTGATTATTCAGAGAGATTGTGTTCAGTTGGTTTAAGGTAGATATCACCAAAGAGGTTGCTCTTTCCTCCCTTGCCCCCCTCAGTTCTGGATCACTTTTCAATTTAATTTGTTCTAGATTGCATTGCAACATGTATCAGTATGTCAATGATAAAAAATGAAATAAATATAAACTGCTGGAGATAAATCTTTAGAAACTGTTTAATTAAGCTTCAGTTATTCAAGGAATAACCTTCAATTTTTGAAGTATTTTGGGATCCTTGGACATACCTTACTTTTGAGGTCAAGCTCAACAGAAGGACAGACTGAAAGTGATTCCTAAATCCAGAAAACAAACGTGACTTCCCTGAACAAATTCAGAATAGATCTAATCCCAGCAGAGTTAAAAATGAGGCTGTCCCCTCCTTATTGCATTACAAGACAATGCCCTTTCTCTTTCATCTGGTCTAGCCACGAGTTATTCCAATTAAAATTTGCACAAGATACTTTGATAGCAGGATAAAACCACCATCAAAACCTTAAGTGGTTCAGTGTTCTAATGACAACTGGTAGAAATGGCAAATTTTTTTCTCTTAAATACTTTAGAGTGCCTAATGCTCTCTGTGCTCTGCAGAAAAATAAATTACGTTTGAGCCTTGCTCCAAAGTCAAGGCAGATGATACAACAGTCCTTTGATTTTTTTTCCATTACTGCTGTATTCTGTGAAAAAAATCTGCTTTAGTCATTTAACTTCCTGGGAAGGAATTGGCAAATTTAAAGAAAATCAGATACTGTTCACTTCATCTACTTCTTCATGCTGATAGTGCACCTCTGTTCAGCCTTTCCACCTGAATGGAAAAGAAAACAGTAGTGCTAGGTCTAAGATTTGAAAAACTATTATTAATCTATATTTTTATTATAATATTAAAATGGAATTTTACAGCTGCTTGTTGTAGATATGATTTATCCGCTTTTATTAACTGTGTCTACTGACAGAAGGAACAAAGGTGAGGTGTCTCAGGTGACTTGCTGGGGCTCAGGCCATTGCAGAGCACACTGCTGCATGCACAGGCTGTTCCTGTGCAGGTAGAGATCCAAGCCTCACCTGTGCACAGGGAGGGGGATGGACGGTCCTGTGGGCTGCCCCTCATCACCACTGCACAGCTGACCTGTTTCTTGGTCTTGTAGATATTGGGAATTGCAGATCTGGTTAAGGCTGAAACACTTAATAAAGTGTATATAGTTTATGGTAAAGTCCCTTTGTCTTGCCAGCTTAAAATTTCCATCTTTTAGAACCGATGTTAAGAATTGATAACTGCTCCAAAGACTTTATTTTTATCTTGATTTGTTCCCCCTTTCTAACACCATGTGTTACATATACCAGAACCCTAAACAAAACAGAAAATTTCTGGTGTATGTTTAATAAAGAGATGGTCAAGGCTGCCTATGCAAAGGAGCTGACTTAGATTTTTTTTTGAGGAATTGCATATCAAATGTGTATTTTGTGGGTTGTGGTTATTTTGTCCAGCTACTGGCTGTGTGCATTCTTTGCTTTAAGCTCTTGATTGCTTGCCCCTGGAAGTGACCTTTGCAGCACTCATGCCAGCCCCACTGATGTAAGCAAAATCAGTGCTGAATAGAGGGATTCTTAAAGAACTGCTTCCATTTCTCAAGATGTGAACCACAGTGAACGTAAACAGAACAACCAGAGAGGCTTCAAATTGACTTTGTTATTCTCAAGCATTTTCTAAGACCTGCAATTCTCTGGCTTTTTTTTTCCCCCCCCATCAATGTGTGGTCACTTAAATTAGAGTGATAGCATATGGTTCAAAAGCTGTCTCCAAGAAGACAGTGTATAATATTCTTACCAGAAAATAGGTTGCCTGTTCTTCTCAGTATGTGATAGGAAAGTTACCTGAAAATTTTGTGATCTGTGCTTTCCTTACATTATAAACCACTCAGTCTCCACTATTAATCTTGTTATTTTCCTCTTTTTAATCTGTTTTTTTCAGATTATGTTTTTCAAAGGAAGAAAGCAGCTGCCATCTCATTAACACAGTAGTGCTTTTGATGTGATTGTTTATCTGTCATACCCTAAAGCTTTTTTCATCCTCTCATTCTCCTTAAGATGTCAGTGTAGTTTGTGACTGGGATATTATATAGTTGAGTGTCTTGTTCTGCTTCTTATGAAAGGCTATTTTGCAAGGATTTGTGGGAAAAAAAATTAAAAACCTTTTGTACCTTACACTTTTCTCCCTTGTTTCCTGAAAAAATCTTCCTACCTTCTCAACTTTCAGTGGAAAGTTCTCTGGTCAGAGAAAGCTGGAAACTGCCTTTCCAGCAAAAGGTGACCCATTTACTCACTCTTTTATGGGCACATTGAGGGTGAGAAGACTGCAAACACATCCTGGGAAAAATAGTGAGACTGGGAATCTAAGCCTGGTTCCTCTCAAGGTCAGCGGGGCACCTCCTGGAGCCTTCCTTCAAAGGGGAACAAAAAAAAAAGTGTTGTTTTCTGCAGTTTCACTCGCCATGATGCTGCCCTTACAGCTTTAACACCCTTCCAGGATGTTTTGCACAGAGTGATTCTTGCAGTGGGGAGTAAGTTATAGCTGCTTGCAGTTTGTAGCACCAGGAATGGAGTGAAGGAAGAAATGTTTGAAGTGTTATAGAAACCTCCTTCCTCTTTGTAGGCTCAGTGTCCATTTGGCTTTGACCTGAGGGCTGTGGGTCATAGCTGGCATATGTAAGAGCACTTCTCAGGAGTCAGAGGTGCTCTCAGGTACCCCAGTGGTCAGACTGGAGGCACACAGATGGTGGCAGAACAGAGAACTGATTTCAGAGCCACAGAAGTAGCTGATTCCCAGTTACCCTGATAGTGAGTACATCCTTGGCAGTGACAGCTTTGACTTGCCTCGAACAACTCCCCTGGCAAGGTGATCTTGTCAGGAGAATCAGGGCTTTCTGTGGCCAAACTGACTCCACTTAGGTCTGGGCCTTTGTGTTTAACACAGAATATGGCTGTAGGGCAGTTGTGTGGGCTCTGTTAATAGTGAAGGCACATCTCCCTGAGCCTGGGCTCGACCTCTGGTGTCAGAGTGCAAAGCCAGTCATTGCCTGTGCTCCCTCTTATTCACTGGAGAGAAGCAGGTGCTGCCAGAGAACATTTCATTATGTCTTGATACATGTGCCTGAACCAGGCACAGCGAGACTTTTCATCCCTGTCTTTCAGTATGAACTGAAAGAGCTTTGACAGCTTCAGCTAGAACAGCCAAATGTGAGGGGTGCTGAATCCATCAGAATTAGTCCTGCATGGGGTGTGTGGTGAGCTGGGGTACTCACTGGCCAGTGTGGTGATCCCCAGGCTGCATTAGGTCATCCATTACTGACTCTTCAGAGATGGGACAGTCATGCTGTGCAGGAAGAAGCCTTAAAATCCAGCTGAAAGACTGCCTGAGGAGCCATGAGCACACTCTAAGGGTAATGGCCATGACTGGCTTTTGACAGCTCATCCAGAAGTGGAAAATGGGGTGTACTTTGCAGAGTTATGCCCTACAGGGAAAGAGATTGTGTTTTCCAGCTGAGCATGTGCCAAAATGGAAGCGAGTCTGTGAGGAAGGCAAGTTCATGTTCAGAGGTAAAGTGATGGATGGATGGATGGATGGATGGATGGATGGATGGATGGATGGATGGATGGATGGATGGATGGATGGATGGATGGCCTGCTGTGTGCAGGAGGGGAGGGCAGGAGTAGGAGCAGTCATGGGCAAGTGTCTGCCTGGCTTGAAATGCTGAGAAGGTCACTGTCTCTGAAGGAGTCATGTCAGGTGAGGACAGCTGGTTAGAACGGGCGAGAAATGAGGAATTTGGGTGGTCTGAGGAGCTGGCTCTGAGGTCTGCAGTTGCCCACTTCCTGGGAGGTAGGGTGCAGAGGGAGATACTGTCCAGGGGCCTGCTGCTAGAGCTGGAGCAAGAATTGGTGTGTATGTGCTTGGCTTATCCCTGTGTGGGAATCAGCAATTTCAGTGATGGTGACATTCTGGTGTCCAGCCAGACAAAGCTGTAACTGTGGTGTAAGACTGCAAATCAGACTGTACTTGGTGGAAACGGTGAACCCCAAGCCCCTTGCTGTTACTTGATGCCTTAATCCATTTACATGGCTGAGTATAACATTGTATTAGCACTGAATGTGCTAATCAGCTCACAGCTGAAGTGCTGATAGTAAAAGGGGACTTTTAAAAATCCAGATTACGTTTTTATGTGTTTATTTCTTTAATATGAATTTTATTCAGTTGCAAGATAAGTTGGCCTTTATGAATCTCATAATTTATGAGGCCACATGCTGGTTTTGGCTACTGTGAGTTTTGAGTCACAGCTACAGGTCAGCTGTAAATCAGCAATAAATAATACAGCTACACAGCTGTAAATAATACATTTTTATTTGCAGTTGCAGGAAATTAGGGTTACAGAAAACTTACCTGTGGCCCAGCAAGAAGTATTTACAACAATCATCTCACAAGAGCAACTCTGCAACAGCATCTGCTAGAACACTTTCTTTTAGGGTCTGGTTCTCTCTTTCAGAATAATATATGATAAAGAAAATCTGCAAGAAGAACGCACTGAAATCTGCTGATCAGACAGTTACATTTCAAGGCTATGTCAAGAAAAATACTGGATTGAAGCAATTAACAGTGTTCCTGCTTTCTCCATGTTCCAGCAAAATTAGAAGCTATGCTCTACTTTCACCACTGTTTTTGTTTACTTTATTTTATCCAATAGTTTTATGGCAGCCAACCAAAAGCTGGCAGTGTTTCCTAGCTGTATCAGAAAGGAGTGATTTGCAATCCACTATGAATAAATAGAATTTTGTTGGTGACTTTTAAAATAATCGCTGACCCGCTGGTATTCAGCCTAAAAATTTTACATGGAAAATAGCAATAGAAGTGAATCTCCAAAACCTGTATTAAGGTGTAATATTGAACTCTAAACAGATGACGGTCAGTAAAGATCAGCCATGACTTTTGTACCTCCTTGCATCGGGGGAAGGAGAAGGAAGTTTGTACCGGGTGATGGTTCTCATTACCTGTGTGAGCAGACTGCTCCACAACTTCAGTGCAAAATGTTTTGCACCCTGACTGCAGCTACTAGCAGTTGGAAAAGAGTTTTCGCCTGTTTTTAACTTTGGTTTGGTGTTTTTTCCCTTGTTTTTGGTTGATTGGTTGGTTGGTTTTAGTATTGTGAAACAATCTGGGGAGACCTGGAGCTTTCCCACTATAGGAGGAAGGAGTCAGCCACTGTAACACTGCAGCAGTTAAAGCAGTTACATTCAACCAGTCTGGCCATTCTGTTACAGCTCTGTGGGGGACTGGTAGAGTTTTGACATTTTTGTTTTCCTTCCCTCTTGTTCCAGTTTCTCAGATTTTCACCAGCTCCAGTGCTCCTCAGGTGGTGGATGAAGGCTTATGTTTAAAAGAATTTGAAAAGAAGATTGATGTTCCAGACTCCTATTACGGACCACGACTCTCATTCCCCCTTACTGTTGAAGATGCCAATGCTCTCCTTCATGCTTTCAGGAATGAACAGGTAATTTGCAACTAGCTTGTTTTTTCTTTAACTTCTTTTACATTTGTCAAGTTGTAGTTCCACAATCCAATGTAATGCTAAACTCGTGTCCAAAGAGATATTTTACCCTTCTTTTACATCCCATTACTTTTTCCTGCTAGCCCAGTGTGATCATAAATGTGCATGGTGAGCTGCCGTGGGAAATTGATCTGGCTGGAAGCTAACACAATAAAATCCAAAGCAGACAGTTCTCAGACAGACGAGTTTCCAGATTTGGTTCAGCACTTTGCTGCATGACCACCAGGCCCAGCACTGGGAAGGAGGCAGGGACTAGTGAAATGAAATGGGAACTCTTAGCAGCTGCAAGGCAGGGGTTCTCAGTGAGAGTGCAGGACTGGGGAAGGCGTCCTAAGCTAAAATAGAAACTAATTATCATCTTTTTCTGGGTTAAAAGTGCTCATTGTTTGGTCCTCTTTCTTTTGTCCCCCACCTCATTCTTTTCCAGGAATTGAGGTGTAAGGGTTAATCACCTCATTCCAGGCAGCAAGACTCCCCCGTAACAGTGGAGTGACTATAAAGCATTGCTAATGTAGCAGAACAGAGTGATAGCACAAATCTCTGGAGCTCAGGCTGCAGCTTCCAAGGCACCACGGAGGCTATTCCTCATTCTCTATATTCCTGAGCAAGCCTTTTTGTTGCCCACAAGATGAGGGTGGAGCAGGGAGGCATGACATGGTACAGCTTTGTTTGAACTTGTAATTATTTGTGTTTAACAATATGCTATATAAAAGGGGCAAGGGTCTATCATGCTTTTTAATTTACTAAATAAGAATATTTTTTCTGCAGTAATTTTCTGTGGAGGCTGATTGTAAAAGTACCAAATATAAAGCACATGATAAATGAACCAACCCAGACTTGACCTTTCTGTCCACTCACCCTTCTCTTACTATGGCTGGCATTTTATTAAGGAAATGTTCATATGTAATTAGCCTTTTGGTTTGCTTAAAAGCATGAATCTTGAAAAGTCATTCTGTAGCTCATCTATCTCCTCTACCAAAACTCCTCAGATCTCTGTTGGAATTAAAAGCTTTAAAAATCACCGACTGACAAAATTTTCATAAAAAACATTAGAAGAGAAGACCAGAAGTTTCAGTGTTGCTTTGTCATAACTTCTTCATCGTGAACAGGAAGCTAACCCTAACCAAGACAGCCCTTGCTGGAGTTTTCCTGTCATTGTTTTTGCAATTTGCTGAAATATCATTTATGGCCTTTGGTTTTTTTGTTGGCTTGTGTTTTGGAGTTTGTGGGATATTTTTGTTTGTTTGTTTTTTCAGGGGTTTTGTTTGTTTGTTTGTTTTTAACTTACATCTAGAATGACATCCTTCTCCCCCCCTTCCCCCCCAGGTTAGTTTAAACAGATGGCATTATGCAATGATTCTGCGTGCTCTAGAGGTCTTATCTTTTCTGAAAAACAGAAAGAGTAGAAACAGTACAGTATAATAAAGTGGGAAAATCTATAAAACAAGTCCAGTAAGGGCTCCATATCCATTCACCAGGAAGCAAATGCAAAGCTATGAACACTCCTAATTCGCAGTACTAGGCCATCCAGCCTGTATTTGTGTCTGGAGGTCTGCACTATAAATAACCTTGGCAATACTTGTCTGATATTAATAAAGCAGACAGACCTATTGCTAATTTGAAGAAGTCTTCCTTTTCTGCCTGGTTTTTTTTTCTCACAGCTGCTTCATGCCCGCTATGTACTCCAGCTGCTAAGTGAAACTAGGAGGGTTCTCAAGGAGATGCCAAATATCACCCATCTTTCAACTTCCTACTCCAAGGAGATAACTGTCTGTGGTAAGGTGCCAGAGAAGGTAACTGCTTTGGGCTATGGGTTGATATTCTGAATGGTTAGAGAATGATACTGACATTTCCAAATTTTGCCATTACAAGAAAGTTTTTAATGCCTTTTAAAAAATTATTTATTTATTTCCCCCCACAAATGCATAAATTGGAACAAACAAACAAAAAATAAAGTTCCTGAGTCATAGTAAGTATATTTTAAGAAATTCCCTCACCTCCTCTTTCCTGTTCTTGTTTAACATTTCTGAATGAGTCAGTATTAATTCAGCTAACACGGCAGTGCAGCTTAAATACTCCTGCACTTCCACCTCTAAAATGCCACCAAGTATTTTGATCACTGGCTATAAGTCTCACCTCTTTCTCCTCTCACTGAGAAAAAGACCTTATTCAATAATGATTTTAATCATAATTTACTGGGTAATGATTTTAATGAGGGATAATAGGGGTGGCAAAAAAAGACCTTTCATTGACAGCATGACTATCTAGAATAAATTGAAATGATAATAACCCCTCTTCTAAGGAGACCCAAGAGGATGGATAAGTCTTTATACAACCAACAAATTAGCCTCACAGAATGATGTGATGTGTCACACAGTAAAGATCTAAGAGCTCTTTGCCCATCTATTTTGTTACACTCTTGTAAATTATGGATAATGGGATGCAGTATCCTGACTTGACACAGAATGCAGGAGCTGCAAAACAGAACAATAACGGTGACATAACTCTTGACATCTTTCAGTGTGTGCTGTGTGTAATAGTAAAGTGGTATAAGGGAGGTACTGTGAGACATGCAAAACAAATAATGTTTTTTAAGATGTAGTTATGGATCTACTTTGATTGCCAGGAAAGGGTTTGTTTAAATGAGGTTTTGTATAAACAATAAATTGTTAACCAAACCAACAAGACCCCTCTCCAAACCAAGGAAACACAGATTCATGCTTGTTCACAACATAACATGTCCTTGTTAAACAAATATTCCTCTTCATGTTTGTATTGCATTTGCACTGTGTAAGCTGCATCTAAAAAGATCCCTCTCCTGTACTGAAACTAAAAGCTTTTGTAACCAGAAAGAGTCTCTGCAGAAGACAGATAACCCATTTTTGAGCATAATTGGTTCAAAATGTTGATTTCCTTAAAATAAGGTATCCCTCCCTCCATTTCTTATCATTTCATATTAATAATGCAGATTAAATATATGCCTGAAATATTTGCATCCACATCTCTGATGAATATCTACCATAGCTCAAAAGATCCCTTAAAATGAATTCAGCAGGCTCATAATTAATCAAAAGTTGCACAGAAAACATGTACACAGGGTAGAAATGTCACTTCTCCTTTCCTAATCATTAGTGGTAAAAGCATGTTATCATAAGATATGTTTTGAAACTGTTCTGTAGCTTTGTGGTGGTGAGTCATAGCCATGAGAAAGTTGGCTCTGTGAGCATGAAATACAGTCAAATGCACAGGGGATCTGTGCTGCAGTGATCCTTTGTGTTGGGATGAAATCTCCCTGCCTGTTCCAAACAAACCTCTCAAAAAGGCCACAATCTGCCCTTCCTGTGGCCTTAGCACTGAGGCACACAGGCATGGACAGTTCTTGACACTCCATCACTTCCTGCTGGTAGTAAGAAAACCTGTCCCTGAGACACGTTCAGTTGGGCAGTATAAAGAGGGCTACTTGGAAAATTTAAACCCATTAATATGTAGAAGTCTATTATATTTCAAAATTTCTTTTAGTGACATTTTCTGGGTTTATATACATAAGGAAAACATGGGGGAAAACTTCCTACATCTAACCAATTCCAGTTTTATAATTCCAGTGCCTTCCTCCTCTGTGACAAAATTTTTTAAAAAATGTTTTTGTTTCCTGTAGGAGATTTGCATGGAAACTTAGATGATCTTTTGCTGATATTCTATAAGGTAAGTAGGTACTCTCAGCTGTAGCATTTTCACTTTATGACTTGTTATTAATAACACATATTTATAGGTGACAGATTTATCACCTATAGAACTGTTCATGTGGTCGGCATACACCACACACACAAATCCTGAAACAATTTGGTCTTTGTCAGGGCTTTTCCTTTTTCATATCTTCCTTCTCCCTGTGCAGGCGGAGATCAAGGAGATGATTATTTTCCTGAATGCTGAACTGCAGCATGACCCAAAACTTAGGAGGATTCCTTGCAAAGTCTCCAAAGTTCTGCCACTGTTTTAAATTCCATATTGACTGAAGTCTGCTGAAATCAGGAGATAACATCAGTTCCTGATGTAACACTACGCCATGGATAATTTTGACTCTCAAGAAAAAATGCAGAAGCTTTCATTTAGGCCTTCCACTGATAGCTGCAGGTTTTTTTGTTTGGTTTTGGGTTGGTTTTCTGGTTTTGTTTTGGTTTTTTTATAGGAAACAGGAAAGAGTGCTGTTTAAAAGCTTTTTAAGTCTTGGAAACAATCACGTGGTCTGCACAAAATAGAAATACTTTGGGCACCCTTTACATATCCTTTTTTATCATGCTAAAAATGCATATTTCTGTTTTATTCATGTGTGAAACAAATTAAGCTCCAGGCTATCTTTTCCACAATTGTATGTTTAACTGAAGATGCAGGAAATGTTGTGTATTTAGTTTCACATTTATCTTCAGCATGAATCACCACTTTTCATTGAGCAGGTACTCTCTTTGATTTGAGCTTTCTGGGGGGAAATGTTTGTGTCAGATCCTTACACATTTATCTGCACCAAATGGAGACTGAAGGGAGCTAAACCAGGTGTTTAAATTATGTAATTCACCCCCTGCTTCCAGCTTTGTTACACTTCATCTGACACTTGTTGAATGTAAATGTGGGTGTTTTGCTCAAGTGCATACCTGAAGTCTGTTGAAGTATAGTTGAAGTATAGTTGAAGTATAGTTAAAGTATAATCAGACCTTTTTATAGAGTTCTGGTTTTCTTATTAATCCACCATCTTTAGCTGGTCCTTGCCTTGCATTCTTTTAGTTGTTTAGCTCTCTTTTTGAAACTGGAATTAGAGTATGATACATATTGGTTTCATACACAGGACCTGGAATGGGAAGTATAACTATTTTGAAGATAAATATTTAGATATATTTACAACTGCAATCAGCCTGCATTTTACTCCTTTGGAGAAAACAGATGCTGATTCTTTCCTCCCCCTTTCTAACAGATGTTATAAAGAGGGAAAAAATAAACAACTCTAATCCTGACTTCAGTAAATTCAGAGCCAAAACTCCCACTGACTTCAGACCAGAGATAACACTGAGTTGTTCTCTGTTAAACTTCATGGGGAGTTCCTTCCACCGAACCAAATAAAATGGGCAAATATTTTGTCAATTCAAAGTAGTTGAGAATATAGAGAACATATGACAGAGCTGATTAGTTATTTAGAAGCAAATTAAATGACACTATTTTCTGTCCCCTCTGAGCAGTTTACTCAGATGAGGAGCGAATCCAGTCTGCTTCTGGAATCCATTTCTTTTCTCCATCCCAAATTCTGTTTTGGTTGGAAAGGATTTCATCCTCCAAGTTGGTACGAACCACCTTAAACAAGAGGGTGCAATCCTAAACAGTGCCATGGGAGTCATCTCGGTCTGCACAGGGCTGTGCAGAGCTGAAATGGATTCTGGAGGCCTGCATGCAGCCCAGACTTGTCACAGCGCTTCCACAAACCACCCCCAGCAAACAGAGAGCTGGCAATCTACAGCAGATTGACACAATGCTTCAGGTGGTGTATGATCCTTACACCTGGTTTGGCTGAAGCTAAGACAGTTACTTTTTTTCCCTCAATAACCAGTTTGTAAGGTTCATTCAGTCCCTGCATTAATCTTTATTAAATGACAGCGTTTCCTGATATTCCTTGAAACACTTGGATTTTAAATTATGTATTGCTAGGTTAGATTGTTAAAGGGATGCTATAGATAGAAATAGCCTGAAGTAGTAGAAAATGCCAACAACAAACGGAAGTCAATTAATCACTAACCCAGGAGATTCAGTAATGATGCCCAGCAGCAAGCTGCTAATCATTAGAGGGCCTTGTTTGCCTCTCTGACATGTCAGAGGCTGCAACAGCCTTTAATTTAGTTTTGCTCTCATCGTTGGTCGAAACCACAGAAAAGGAAACTGCATGAGTGTGGAACAAAATTAAAATGTCACATTGAAGGTGGAAGTCCAAACAAAACTTTTTTAAAACTCATATTGTGTGTAAGCTTTTCCAAAAGAAGGGTGATAGTCTGGAGAGTGCTCCAGTAGATGTCTTTCCACAAGGACTGCAGTTAGAGTGATTGTGTGTATACTCACAATCTGTTGGTGAATTCACATGCCTATTGGTTTTAAGGCAAAGCTTTTATTTATTTATCTTTCCAGAAACTGCTGCTGAGTTTCTGCTGTCTGTTCCACTCCTGAAATCCATCCTTTCCTTCTTAAAATCACTTCAACCCACTGCATTAGCAGAGTCTCATACATTGTCACTGCTGTGAGCATAGAGCAAGCACAGGCTCCTTCTAAGTTAACTTGGAAAGGGCTCAGGACAGGCTATAGCAAAAACCAAGGAAACTGGAGACACCAGGGTTCACTACTGCATCCTGAAAGCATGGGAGACTGATTGGGACAAAAAAAGATATTCTCATATGGATTCAAATGACATACTTCATTGAGTCCCTGACCAAATCATCCATCCTGCAATAAACCCCCTAAGGCAAAATACCAGCAATGCCATAGGAGCACAAGTAGGGCTTGACACTGACACAGTAGATATATTCAAGAAGTGGGATGTCTTGCAATGCTGCCAAACCTGTTAAGAGTGGCTTCCACAGTTATAATGTGATTTTATAGTTGTTCTATTGATATTTGTTGTGCATATCAATTGAGAAAACAGGTTTCCCTTTTCTGGCAAGTCAAAGTTAAAATACTATTTCTGATACTCATGACTGGAAATGATGAAGCTACATATAGTTGATGCTATATTTTCTGTAACATGATGGTACCTTTTGATGTGTTAGTAATTAATCTAATAAAACACCATCAGTTCAAAATACTTGTTTTTAATAAGTCACTATTTATAATAAAGCATTTCTCTGCATGTTCAGAACAAAAATTAAGGTAAGAAATACCTGTATGTACAGCCTCCCAAGTTTGTTAGCGTTCAAGTATATCTTGGCCCTCATGAGTAGAATTCAAGTAGTGCTTTCAGGATTGAAGCAACTCAAATCAAACTCTTCAAAGTTCTGTCTTAAGATTTTATATCCTCTGGACTATAGCCTTTATCAGGAGTTTTGAAAGCATACACTGCAAAAAATGTAAATACATTAAATCCATTCAAACATATGTCAGAAGATAATTTTTCATGGATTTCTTGTCTTCCATTCAAAGTGAATGACTCCCTTCTGTTTGCAAGTGCATCATTTCCTGGCAACAGTTGCATTAACAAAATGTATATTTTATTACTAGACTGATGTTCCTTTTGGTCTCTTTCAATTTATTTTAATAGGTAGAGGAAAGAATTAGACATGGCATCCTGAGAATAGCTAGAGAGGTCATCTCTTCTCTAATGGCTCAGGTTGTCTTATACGGAGGTTTTTATTCCAAGCAGTGGAAATAAAGAAATGCTGCATTTTAGATCTCTGTATTATGCAGGGTTTTTTTCAGAATTTCTAGCAATGGGATCTCATTTAAATGCTATTTGCTTTATTATAGTAGCATAGCAGCCTTGCTAAATGCCCCTTTATTTTTTTTCTTTCTGCAGAATGGTCTGCCTTCAGAACAAAACCGCTATGTCTTTAATGGTGATTTTGTCGACAGAGGGAAAAATTCTATGGAAATACTTATAATCCTATTTGCATTTCTTCTTATCTATCCCAATGATTTACACTTGAATAGAGGAAACCATGAAGACTACATCATGAACCTGAGGTAGATTTTGGGAATGGGGCAGGTAGTATCTGGCCTTTCACTAGAAATGTTTGAGGTTTTGAATGCTACTTTAGCCACTGTGACACCCTAAAACAGAAATAATGTTTTATTAAGTAGTCGGTACAGCTTTGCCTCTTCAACATGTGTGGGGGGAAGGAACATCCTCACTACACACAGACATTTGAATGGGAATCACGTCTTGTCTGTGATCTAATCATAATCCATTGAAGTCAGAGGGCTTAGTGCAGCTTCCAGAGTATCAAAATTGGGGAAGGACAGATGGAAGGATGATATTTTAGTTAAGCACATATTTAGCTAAAGCTGATATTTTAGTTAACTTTGAACTAAGATGTCACTTCTCAAATACAAGGGGCAGGTAAATATCCTACCTTCTACTCAGTGGAGCTTCATTAGTTGGAGGTGCCAGTGCAGGAAAGCTGACTCCCTGTTTTCTAACACAGACATCTACACTCAGCTGTGCCATGCTGCCAAGGGAGTGAGCACAGCCAGTGGCTCTGGCTGTAGTCAAAATCTGACTTAGAGACAAAATCATCTGACAGGTGTGAGAACTCCTCAGTCCTACTCCCTAATTCTAAGCTTCCCCAGAAAGTGTTTGGGTGATTGGTGGGTAGCCTGCTGTACCCCTTGGATCATTTGATGTGTGCACACAGGATGTATTGCTGTTTTAACACAGGCCTCTGTGTTAGCACCTGGGTTAGAGGCCCATAGTCAAGTCCTATGAATGATCCACCTAAGAGAATCAGTTTCACATGATACTTACCTTTTCAGCACTTAATTAAAAACACCCCAAAAAAGCCAAAAACAACAAACATAAACCAAGGTCAGTTACTTAATCTACAAGGTAGGAAAATTCCTACCCAAAGTAGTAGAAAATATTAACCAAGTCTGTGATGGTGTGGAGTGCACAGATGTATTGCTGTGTATCGCTCTTTGCTGGGCATTTTGATTAGCAGTCCTGCACACAGGTAAATTTGAAAGCTGAGTGTTGTGAAAATGCCTCTTGAGATATCTTGGTGTTAAACAGTGAGGTATCAAAATCCTTGTCCCTTGTGGGGGAAAAGACATGACAAATGACATTGTCTAGGAAAGTTATGTGTTCAAGGCCAGGTTTGATGAAGCTCTGAGCAACCTGATCTAGTGGAAGGTGTCCTGCCCATGGCAGGGGGTTGGAATGAGATGATCTTAGGGTCCCTTCCAACCCAAACCATTCTATGATATGATTCTACAACGATATGATATTTAGGACAAAAACTGTGAAGGTTTTGTGGGAGTTTTTGCCCATCATCAGTTAGGTTCCTTTGGAATATCTCTCTGGTATCTAAGAGGTAGAGCTGGCAAAAAGGCCTCTTAATAATTATTGGGCTGGATTCTGTTCCTGTCTTCTGTTATGTATAAGAAACCAGTTTAACTCCATTCTGAAGACAGAGTGGAGGAAAACACATTTCAGCTGAGGTGAGATGGAATGGCAGGTGAAAAAGGGGGCTAGAAAACTCCTGGAAAACACCATAGCACAGGAAACCATGCAGAAGGGGTATACTGAAAACCAGTTCATGATGCTGTCCTGTTTTCAGATATGGCTTCACGAAAGAAGTTTCGAAGAAATACAAGGTAAGATTCTTCCTCCTTCCCCTATATTTTTTTGTCTTGCACATGTAAAATGAAACCTGTGTAAACAAGGAAACTTCCAACCAGTTTATTTAGGTGTAGCAGAGAGTTACTTTAGTCATGTAGTTGAAATTATTTTGGCCTATCAGTGGAATAACTGCCAAAACAATTTTAAGCACTAGTTGCTTATGCCCAGACATCTATGGGATGAAATAAGTAACATCCATAAGACCAATCAAGAACACAAAAAGAGGTGAACATGAAAGAAAAACTGAACGCTACAGAGACAATCAAATGGCCCTGAAGTAAATGTCAGAACATGTTTTGCAGTTCAGGATATCACCTGGACAACACTGTTCATATAAACTGTAGGAGATGCTTCAGCAAAATTTTGAACTTAGAAGCAACAGAATCTGCCAGAAATAGGATCTAATGTAAGAGTATGTTTTACAGGATCATTGGAAACAGATTTTGTGTCTTCTGAGAGATGTCTTTAGCTGGCTTCCCCTTGCCACTATAATTGATAGCAAAGTTCTTATCCTGCATGGGGGGATTTCAGACACCACAGATTTGGATTTCCTGAATGCACTTGAGAGAAATAAGGTAAGAGATCATATTCATGTGAGGGTAGTTCTGTTTTCTTTTAAAATTTTTTCAGTGCAAATGCTAGGATCAAGTCATTTGCATTAGGAAAGGAAATGGCAGCAGTATAAGGCATAAAAGAAAAATAATAGTCCAATTTTTCTTCAAAATCAGGGCTTAGGAAGGAAGGTTGCAGTAGATGTGAGCCAGTTGTTTGGCTCTCCTCATAACATGGGTCTTTTGACTTTAAAATAGCTAAAACCACTTTAGATACCTCCTCCTGCAGTGATGGCACATTAACCAGAAAGTATGAAAATTACTTGATTCTCGGGCATTTCCAAAGACTTTAGAAATCAATCTAGCCTGTATTTCTAGCACTGCCTTTTGTCCTGGGGCTGTGCTTCTGCCATCTGTTGTGTGGGGGAAGTTCTCCACCTGTGAGGCGCTCCCTTGGCAGCAGCTGAGCGTTGTACGTGTGGGGGAGCCTCTCCAGAAGGATCAAACTTGAAGAACTGGCCTTGATAAAACAGAATCTACTGCTTTTCATGGATTTAGAAGACAGAAATACTCATGTTTTTTTCTGAAATGGTGAGCAAGCACAGATCTTTCAAATCAGTGGAAAATGGTGTGGGATTTGGTCTCGATTTGGACAACTAAATCAAGATGTCTGCTTGTGATCAGGGTGCTGAGATTCCTTATAGTCAATGGAGATCTAGGAGATCTGGTGGAGATCATTGCTTAGGCATATGTCTCCAGTGCTCTTCACGGAAGTGCCCCATAGGCTGGGGATGTCCCCTCTGGCCTTTGCCTGCCTCTGAAAAAGTCTTTGTAGGTCTCCTTCACCAGTTCCCTTTAGGCCAGATTTGTGTTTGCCCCACTCACATTAATTCACAGACATCGTGGAGCATCTCAGATGGCATAGGAGACCAATGTTTGAGCAACTTAGTGCACCCTGTCATCAGTGTCAGAGGAATCTAGAGCTATTTCTGTCATCCTCATATTTTCTAATGCAGAAATAAGTGCTTTACAGGACAGTCAGTTGTGTCACTTTTTTAAAGCTATGAAAAAGGGCATGAATACTTCTGATCACTGGAGTCTAGGCTCCATTGGCTGTACCACTGTGCACTAAAACTGGGTGCCTAACTACAGACAGAGGTGTCCTAACTGTGAGCTGAGTTCTGCCCATGCTTTCACCAGGACTGGGCTCTGCATGTTTCTGATGCAGTGTCTGTGAAATGCAGAATTAACAGGTCAAAGTTGCTGCCACGGGAGAGCGTTGCTAATGAGACATGTGTGGGCCACAGCGCAGGGCAGTGTCACTCAAGGCCAAATGATGTATTTTAATTGGTACAGCTGGCAGCTGACAGGTCTCAAATACTGGTCAGTGCATTGGGGAATAACCCAGTGTTATGCATTTTGTTTTGAATTAGTCTTTTTCTTTGTCAAAGCGTAAAATTTGGGGGTTTTGTGGACTGTGTATGTTTTATTGGTGGGGTTTTCTTGGTTTAGGTGTTTTGGTTTGGTTTGGCTTTTTTGGGTTGGTTGGCTGGTTTGGTTTTGGGGTTTACTTTGGCTTTGTTCTGGAAATAAACTCGTATGAGAGAATTTCAAATGAGAAGACATTCCCTGGAGAAGAGTCTTTGTTAATGGTCACTCATGGAGCCATAGCCCACCACTCCAAAAAAGCAAATGCCAATGCATGTTGGAGGAGTTTGATTTAACAATATAAGGCCTGATGTAATATTTCATCAATTTCACTGCTGTCTTCCTGATATTCCATTTATTTTAGCCAAATTAATCTAACAGCATGGCACTGTGTCAGAACAGAAGTGAATGGAGTTCCACCTTCAGTGCAATATGAATGTACATTTTGTTTCCAGGGAAGCTGGATACTTAAGCATCTTCCCTAAACCCAGGCTGTACTTGCTGTATAGTGAGACCTTAAGATTGACTGTGTTTCGAATGAGTTTGTGTTTCTGGATAAGAATATGACAGCAGCTCTCAAGCGCCTGGTTACTGATAGGTATAAAGCAAAATTTCTGCAAGTGCCAAACACCTGCAGCTTCTCCCAAACGTGTGAATTCAGGACATCATGAGAGTTAACATTAGTTACAACTCTCAATGAGTCTTCCTGAGTACAGGAAACATGAACTGATGTGCCTTTCAGCCAGCATCTCTGTATGAACTTGTGTTGTTATGGTGATAACTTTTTTTTTTTTTTTTTTTTTTTTTTTTTTTTTTTTTTTAAGTTGAAATCTTTGATGCGGCCACCAAAGTCAGTGAGAGCCGGACAGGACCAAACGAAGAAGGGAATTCCCACAACCACACCCAGTAAACACATTGCCAGCCAGCACATTGCTGGGAAGACACAAGACATATCTTCATTGGGCTCCAGTGAGCCTTCAGGCTCAAATTTGCCTCCAGACCCCGCCCTGAAGGAATGGAAACAAGTAGGTGAAACCAAAGATAGACTGATACCAAACGCCCCCTGCACAAGCCCAGCAGGTGTTCTGTTCAGGCAGTGTGCTTGTGAGTCTGAGGGAAGTGTCTCTTAAAAAGAAAGCAGTCATTCTAAGGAGTATATTAGACACCCATTAGTTTTTTGGATGCTTTTTGTAGACGTGGTAATAAAGGCTTGGGATTTTATACCTTACAAGTAAAATTTGCCCAGTGTTTTCTTAGCCCTTAGGAGGAAACTGCTCAGTAGGAAATGGGTTTGCCTGCCCTCATGTGGTTGGATCTGTTGGTACAGAACTGGTTGTCGATTTAAACAGGTCACACTTTGCGATGGTTGGTGAGATAAAGCACCTTTTTTTGGCTGTGCTTTTGGCAGCTGAATGCTGATATAGCCCAAAAAAGCCACGCAGCTCCTGAGACCTACAGGCAGATTACTCAGAAGTGGGAAGTTTTTGTCCTCTGGCTGTTCATTTCCTCTTGAATATTAGAACCAATGTGGAGCTTTTGTTATGCTGTAATTTAATTAATTGTGACTATTTGGAAAGCTTAATTTCTCTGAAAATCTGATTTCCCAGGATACCTCTCTGACCTACAAACTAACGTAATGGGCATAAGCAAGGCCCCCCTTTCCCCCCCCCAAATCTGACACTCCCCCAGCTGATCAAGCATCCACTAAGCCATGCTCACAAACATGGAGTGGAATGTGTTAGTGCAAACCTTACCCAGCAAGGTTTAAACAAACACATTTTTACTAATGTTTGCTACTGACAAGAATTAAACCATGATAATTCATCTTCATGTCTGAACCCTACTAAAATGCTAATATGTAAAATGTTGGTTTGAAACATGAGCTAACTGAAAACAATAAAGCCAAAGGCAACTCTTGTCATGTTTAGAGCAGGTACTCCAAAGCTTAGGTAAAACCACTGACCCATGTGGTTACCTACTCTGTGCTGGGAAATAGAAATTGCCTCTCCTACCTACGTGTGAACAAGGTAGCTTTGGGTCTCTTTGAAATAGCCCAGGTACTGTTCCTGATGCACCTGCCCAAATCTGAAAACCTTAGCTGTGGAAGGAGGTACATTGCTGAAATGATATTTCTTCTGGAAAAAAAAAAAAAGTTCATCCAAAATCTAGGTAATGTTTCTTAAAAAGTAGAACAAAAGTCTCAGCCCAAAAGAATACGCTCCTGAAAGGAAGGAAAAACCCCAAGACCTACATGTTAGCTGGGATGTATTTTCTCCCTGTAGTGTGGGACTTTTGCTGTGGCCAGGACTGTAGTCAGCCATAGCCTTCCCCTACTATCAGTTCTCACTTGCTGAAGTTTGCTATTTATAGATCCTTGACATTCTGTGGAGTGATCCAAGAAGCCAAAATGGCTGCACACCAAACAAGTGTCGAGGAGGAGGCTGTTACTTTGGTCCCGATGTCACTGCCAAGCTGTTTGAGAGGTATAATCTGAAGATGCTCATCAGGTCTCATGAATTTAAGCCAGAAGGTTATGAGATCAGTCATGATGGGAAGGTAAGATGCTTCCATGTGAAGTAGAATTCTCCTGTGAATTTCACAGGAACATCCACAGTAGATTTGTCTGCAAAATTTATTTTAAAAAAAGAGAGTAACTTTGTTAAACTGGGTTTGGGGGAACTCTGTCCTAGATAGATGTTACAACAAATTACCAAGTTCTGAGTAACAAAATTCTTTACAGCTTTAAGGAGTGGAGACCAGCTTATTACTCACATGAAAATGAATAGACATCAACAAAATCCCTGAGAAGAGTTGTGTGTAAATATGGTTCAAGAGATGTTCTGAGGCTCTAGAAGCCTTTAACTTACTGATTTCTCTTCCGGCCCTGCTTTCTAACATGCTGTATTGGGAGGCCAATAAGAATCCTGAAAACCAGGTCCCTCTTAGAAAGAGGTTTCTGTTAAACAGCATGTTAGATCTCACTATCCTCTGAAGTCTGACAGGTCAAAAATAAAGGCCCAGAGCTCTGACTCAAAAGGCAAAAGCAATTTGATGAATGTCATAGTTTTATATGGCGACACACAATTTTGTAACCGGGAGTTTTTTTCTAAGATCAGTTTCAGAAATCAGTGTCAAGAAGAGCTATTCCAGCCAATCCAGTTTCTTTGTTTCCTGTGCCAGGTTATCACCATATTCTCTGCCTCTAACTACTACGAGGAGGGCAGTAACCGGGGCGCGTACATCAAGCTGAATCCTGAGCTGAGCCCGCGGTTTGTGCAGTACCAGGTCAGCAAGTGCACGCGCAGGCAGAATCTCCGCCAGAGGTAACGCTGGGTGTTGCATGCAGTGAGCATGAGTGTACCTGCCACAAACCTACAGCTTCATTCAATAACTGAACAGGCATCCATTTCCTTGATTCTCCCTGCTTTTCTGTTTTACAATTTAAAAATTCATACAGTAGACAAAACATGTTCTCAGTGCTCTAACTTGGTTTCCTGAGGAACTCCCAAAGGTAATTAGATGAGGTAAGCAGTTAGAACAGACAATTGTCAGGGACTCATAAATGGCCTGCATCTGTCTTCTTTAAGGCTGCAGTGTTAATCTGGACAAATCCTGTTATGAATTGAGTCTCAAAAGTTGATCGTGACAGCTTTGCCATGCCTAGTACTGTGGTCAGATTACTAAAGGAAAGCAGCTTAGAATTACCTGCAAAAACTCAATTATCTCATAAACTCAGATTACTTTTGTGGAGCATTGTTGATTTTGTTTGGGGTTTTTTCCCCCCCTGAATGTTGTCTTCCCATCCTCCCCTCCAGTGTTCTAGTATGTTTTGGGTCATCCTACTTAAAAATACTAGACCCTAAACATACCCAACATGTTAAAGGATATAAGAATTTGATAATGAATGTTGAAAAGCATAAAATGCTAGAGGATTTTAATCCTTTAATAATCTGCTGATTTTTTTTTCCTCCTAGGGTAGGTACAATTGAATCATCTGCCTTGAAGTCCTTACGAGAGAAGATTTATGCTCACAGGTCTGAACTCACCAGTGCTTTTGCACAATACGACGTCAACGGCACAGGTACTACTCCCTTTCTGTCCAGAGAAAACAGCTTCCACATCTGTGTGTGGGACAGAGGGGACAAACCCCACGGGGAGGAGTCCTGCCTCTCCAAGAGCTGGTTGATCTTGTTCTTGCTGACCACAGAGGAGGATAGGTGTTGGCAAGGGCTTAGCCCAGAAACAACTTGAGGGGAAGAAGCTTGAAGTAAGAAAAAGAAAACTGAAAGACATGGGTAAATAAAGGTGTTGGCTGTTGGGTAGAGAGGTTGGGCAGGCAGATCCAGTTCCAGAAGTGCAAAGGTCACCACCACCTTCATAAAGGGATGTCTTCAGAAGGTGTCAGACAGGGAACTGGGGTCTCAGGTGTGGGAGAAGGAGTTTCCTTCTGAGTCTGGGAGGTATCTGAGGAAAGTTGCCTGCCTATGCCTCCAGCAGACACACACTCACCCCTCAGCTGAAGAAAAGTCAGTGCTAAGTTAATAGATGAACCTTTTATGTAGAAGCAATAAGTTGATTTCTACCACAAATACAACTTTCCCTCATGATGTCTTCTCACTTGACTGTGCCCTCACAAGGGCACTCAATAACATGATGGTGTTGTTCTCTTGGCCACTGAACAGCTGTTACAAATATTTCTGTTTGGTTGAGTTTTCAGCCACATGGCACTCTAATTGAAGCTCAGCTGAAATCTGAAATACTCTTCATGGCATAATCTGGCTTTCTCAAAAGGTGTTAAAACATGCTGAGCATCATAACAGCCTCACAAAGTTGTGGCTGGAAGGGACCTGTGGAAATGTCTAGTCCAACCCCACTGCTCCTTTGTTATGAGGGCTTTTATCCCAGGGTTCAGAGAAAATACTGGTGTTTTGCAACCCTTTGTGCTGGTGGCTGATGTGTGCTGTGTCCTGTACCACGTGTAACCATGCCCTGACCCCTTCTGGCAGGCAGGATCTCTGTCAACGACTGGGCAGCAGCGATGGAGTCTGTGCTACAGCTGGAACTGCCCTGGAGGATGCTGCGGTCTCAGTTAGCACAGACGGACCCAGATGGAGAAGTTGACTTCATGTCATGTTTTTATGATCTGAAAATGGGTCAACCCATAAAAGAGGTAAAGAGGAAAACACCTCCCTACAGTTCTTGGAGGAACAACTTTTGGTGCAAGCTGAAGCACAAGACAGTGGTTTGGCCCATCAAGTAGACATCTACATCTGAACTAGTTGCTGAGCTTCCTTTTATAGTCACTGGAGGAAAATGAGCACTGCTAGGGTACGAATCATCATTCCCTGCTAAGGTAGATGCTTAAAATAGGTCGGATGAATCACATGCTAGAATTGCTGCTTACTTTCTCTTGGCTCTTGAGGGCGTTTAGATAACGGAGCTGAGGAGATGTGACAAATCCTGCCCAGAGCACTCAACCCCTACTCCTTGAAATGAGCGTTTCAAGCAAACTCCAGAGGCAGTTCAGGCCCCTGTGGGAGGAAGTAGATGGACTTTTAGATGTTTATAGTGGCATGTGAGGTCACTTCTACAGAGCCCAGTTGTTACCGAGTGGCTGCACAGTGCTTTGGTACTGAGGTATCACCATCATTTTCCTAAACAGCAGGATCCATTCACATATGTACAGTGAGTGCTTGGTCTATGCTATCTTCACTAGACTATCCACATTTCCACAAATAATTACTGAAGGTAGGAGGTGTGAAAGGCTCCTTTCCCTCTTGCTCTGCCATCTGAAAGTGATGGGTTTTATCTGATTACTCCTCAGGGCAGGACACAGAAGTGTCATTCCAGAGAACTCCAGCATAAAGATTTTTTTAACATTTGACAAGTTCAACTGGGAAAATGGAAATTGGATAGTAGATATTCTGTTGGTTAAATTAACTCAAACCAAGGTCTGAATAGCTTCTTGTATGTGATTTCAAAACCAGGCTCAGCCAGCTTTGGCAGAAACCCTGTGCAGATACAGAAAGGATCTGGAGATCATCTTTAACATCATTGACAAAGATCACTCAGGTAAGTCCAGGTAACCTCACTGTGTCAGCTCTAGGGAGCCTATACCAGTTATCTTTTCCCCACTGTGTTTCCTCCTTAAGGCTTCTAAATACAGAGAAACCAGAGGTGATGTCATTTCTCCACTTTAGTGGAGACTATTTTAAGCAGTCAGGCTGCAACCATATAAGGGACAGTGCACAGAAAAAATTCTCACATATCCTAGCTCCAGTATTGGCTTCACTCTTTTGGGGGCTTTTTCTCCTTTCCACTGTGTCTCACTCTTCACTGCTTTCTCAATTTCACTGTCAAAAGCATTCAATCATTACCTAAAGTAAAAATGTGCTTCAATCATGTAAACACTAACGCCACCATGGTAGGCAGGTGACTTTCTTGCAGTGAAGGAGTGTGCATGTGTGTGTTTATGCAGGAAGGGGAAACAATACTGCAAAAAGCAACCTCACGCCTGTCTCCTTTAGGTTTGATTTCTCTTGAGGAATTCAGCCAGACATGGAGACTCTTCACCTCTCACCTGGGCATTGATGTACAGGATGACTCCATTGACAAGTTAGTCCTCAGCATAGACTACAACAAAGATGGCCACATTGACTTCAATGAATTTCTAGAGGCCTTTCACGTTGTTCACAGACTCGAGAAAAAGGCAACCTCATGAAAAGGCAGCGCTTCTTGTGGGTTGTCTTGGAAGCTCAGCTTGCTGTCATTAGTCATAAAAGGGCTGCTTGATAGGGTCACTGTGCAAGCCTTTATTTAGCCCCTCCTGTGTGATCTGTACCTGTTAAAAATGGGACAGAGGAGATGAAAACCCACATTTACAGTATTAGTGTCTCTGCCACACACTGCCAGGACCTTACAGTTTACACCCCCGCCCCTCTTGGTGGCATCTTCCCCACCAATCTAATCCCTGACCATTGCCAAGGTCATGCCTACAGCTGTGTAGGAAGAGAGACTGTGGTAGGTGTCTGTCAGCAGTCCTTAGTGACAGCTGAGAGCGTTTATGACCACAAGGAACATATCAGACCCTCCCTGGTGCTGGAACAGGCACAAGAGAGGCTGGTTAGGGGTTGTCCATTGCAGGAGAGGAAAACAGGGAAGAAGTATCTAGTTAAACTGGGCAGTTCTGCAGTTAATCTTACTTTTTGCATGATGCAGAGGAATTAAATCATTCCAGGTCACTCTCTTATCCTTCCAGAAGTTTACAGGCACAACTTAGAGGATCATGGTTGAAAGGTGTTTACACTTGCACTAGATTTTCTCTTGCCACTGGTTACTTTTCCCCACATTTGTTGGGATTTGGAGCTAAGAAACAATCGTAACTGTTTCTGAGATGGAGCCAGACTCTTCTCAGTGGTGCTGAGCAATAGAACAAGAGGCAATGGCCAGAAACCAATGCAGAGAAGTTCCACCTGAACATGAGGATGAACTTCTTCTGTGTGCAGTGACTGAGCACTGGAACAGAATGCCCAGAGAGGGTGTGGAGTCTCCCTCACTGGAGATGCTCAAGAACCATCTGGATGTAGTCCTGTGCAATGTGTTGTGGGATGGCCCTGTCTGAGCAGGGAGGTTGGACCAGATGATCCCTTGTGGTCTCTTCCAACATGACCCTTTTTGGGATTTGGTGATTCTGTGATAACTCATCACCCTAAGGAAGGCTAAATCCATCGCATGTTAATGCAACACATGATAGACCACAGAATAAAGCTTTAGCTTTTTGAGCAATGCCTAAATGGGGTCTCTTTGCCTGTATTTTGGTACCCTGCCCCAATCACCACAGAACACACTTTTCCTGAAGACAAACTGGGTTTCTTAAAAACCGAGATGAAGAAGAACACAATAGTAAACATATTTTGATACTACCGAACCTCAATATTCTTGCATATAGTTAATCATGAATTCTTTACCAAGAAAAGGAAACTGAGAAATTCTGAAATTGAGTTCTTGGAAGGCAGCAAGATGGAAGAGCCTCTTGCCTTCACATGCCTGTCTCCTTCCCCTGACTCCAAACCAATATTCTCATTCCTGCCAGTACCACCCTGTCAGTTCTCAGGGGGGAGAGGTCAGGAGATCTGGCCCTAATTCTCTTGCATCTTACACTCTGAAAGCAACATCAGATCAGGAGCTTTTTGGTAACTCCATTACCTCATTCAGCCTCAGTAAATCTAATGCACATAAAATGCTTTTTGGGTAGGAAAATGTTCCAACCTAGTCCCTCTTTAAATTTTAATAGCTAAAGATGAGCTAAGTAAAGCAGTGCAGTTTCATTTAACAGGAGTGTTGAAAGTACAAAAAAAAGCATCCAAGTTTATCATTCCAGAATGTAACAGCAGCCCAAGGTTAACGCACTGCTGTCTCTCTTAAATCTTATTTTGTACAATTAAATGCAGAACACTTTTCCAGAAGTATTTTATAACTTGACAGAATGAACAAACATGCACACTTATTTCTACTGCCTTGGGGGAGGGCAAAGAAAAATCTTTAATAGTGCAAACAAAATTTACAGTAAAACTTTAATGGCATTGGTAATACATAATAGATATTTTCAGCATGCAGTTATTCTGATCTATGCACAGTGATGACCAGTCCCACCTTATTCCAGTGGAGTGACAAAAAGGCTCCACTTACGATGGCCAAACACCAGTGGGTGTGGTGGGATCTTGCTTCCCACTGTTTGCTTCCATGCAGTGGGTGTGAAGTGACAAGGTGGAACTGGACACTGCAGCCCTGGAGTCCTCTTTGCCACCTGTTCCAGTAAAGAGGACAAAGCCAGGGTGTCCAAGAAGACACATGAGCTCTGAAGGATGGCTGGCAGCCTCCACTGTGGATGTCCCCCACTGAGGACACATTCCTGAACCTGGCATGAGGGGGACTGGCCTCGAGGAATCACTTCCTGAGAGGGGATGCCAAGGTACAGTACCAGCACAGCTTCACTCAGCAGGCAGTGAGAGCCTTTAGGGGATGCAGGACTGAGGTATTCGAGGAGCTGAATCACTGAGCCAAAAAGGAAAGCACCATCCTGTCAGCTGCTGGTGGCACAAAGAGCCCTCTTACCCCTGACAGAAGGGGGGTGGCAGGGGGAGTAACTGTGAAACATCTAACACCAGGAATAAATGCCACTTGAGACTGAAACTGGGAGTGGGAAAAGCCCTGCTGCTTGTACTTAAATCCAGACTGTTTGAGCTGAAGCTCTTCTTCCATAACCCCCATCCTCAATTCCTTTTTTTCAGTCATGATTCTATGCAGCAGCTACTTAACATTCCAGATGTGAGTGGTCCTTCGAGCAGTGGCTGAATCGGCCCCTGCACGCGAGTGCCCAAACTCTCAGCCTACAGCCACAGGTGCCACCAGTGGTGGCATCTCTCTCCTGCTTTCTGGGCAACTCTGCTCTTACCTGCAGACCACTCCAGAAAGCGCCCAAGGTTGGACCTGGACTGACCCAAGCTCCCGTTTCACTCAAGGCCCTGGCTACTGCCAGAGGTGTGACACATTCCCACGGTGTCCCGTGCCCATGTGAGGCAGCCCAGGTGTTTTACTGCCCCACAGAGAGTGGCTGTCCCTTTGCAGGGCAGCTGAGGACTGTGTGGCTCACCTGCACCTTTCCAGGAACAAGCAGAACTCTTTCTCTGAGAAAGAAGACTACAGTTACCAGGAGAGAAGCCAGACAAATGTTGTATTCCACCCATTCAGTTTTCACAGTTACCTGTGGGATCAGCAGCTGAGGGAGATCAATGGTGCTTTTGATCTGTCTGGTGTGACAAACCCGTGTCCCTGTGGGCAGCAGGGAGAAGGCAGCAGCTGTGAGCAGGGAGGGCACTGGCCTAGGGGAGCAGGCTTGGGGCCAGCATGTGGTGTGAGCTCTGAGCTGGACACAGATCCTTGTTCTGCCAGTTTCCCACCCCAGCCCCGTCTCCACGCACACCCGGCTGCCCCAGCAATGCACGGGTGCTCCTGACCCACAGCTGCAAACTGCCTGGGGCAGCAGTGCCCATCAGGCTGGCACCAGCAGCTCTCAGGTGAGTCTGTTTTAATTCACTAATGCCCTTGTTTCTGAGGCACTGGATGTGTCTATTCACCTTTGCCTCCTTTCCATAAATGAGTTTCCAGGGAGTGGGAGCTGGAAGTGTCATCCTCTGCTGACTCCCCAGGGAGGCTGCACAGCCAAGGAGAGCCTCTGCCAATGAGCTCAGCCCTGCACAAACTGCAAAGTCGTCTTGTATTTAATTTGGGAGCACGCCCTGGGCACTGCCAGTGCCAGCTCTGCTTTGCAGCAGCCTCACACACACAGGGGATCCTCAGCAAAGCAGAGGGTCTATGTAAAACCTTATTTGCAGCACTGGGTTTGCTCTGCAAGGCAACTCTCCAGTTGCAGTGGTTCTTTGAGCAGTAACACAGCAGCAAGGTGTGCCTGATCCTGCAGATAACCTAAGTCTGCCTTCCACTGGCCTTGTGTTTGAGTCCCACTCTTTACCACCAGCTACCTAAACAAATTACAACATAAACACTTTCCAACTGTCTGCATTCCACGTGGTAATTCATTAAGATCATAATGAATATACCGTAACCTAGGTCATACTGTGAATTTGATATTAAATGACACTCCCATTAAAAAAAAAGAAGTGTTAAGGGGTGTCCAGGTATGTTAGGCCATACATTTCATTGCTTTAGACTTCAATGCAGCTGCATGTAAAACCAGTATCAGCCTTCTTGTTTCTGAAAACAAGTTCACACAGTAGGTAAAAAAAATTAAAAATACTAGAAGTCTGATCAAAAAATCATCTTGCATCTCTCACAATCTATGATTCAAGAAGAAAATAAAAAATAACTGCTGCTACTTTTTGTATGATACTAGGTAGAATAAAAAACCATCACCTTGCTCTTGTGTGCTCATGCTCTGCACTGTCACATCTGCTTAAACTAGACAAAGGATTTTACTTCCTTTTACTGGGAAACAAGCCAAGTGAGCTCTCACAATACATAGGGAAAGTTAAAAAAACCAAACCAAACAGTAACAAAGGCAAACCCCTACAAAACAGGCACCACACCAATAAAATAACTTCCACGCCTAAGTGCTAATTGTACCTGAACTGTCACTTTATACTGGCCCCTGCACAGGCCCACGGTTCCCATGGTGGTTAACACAGGGCTCGTGGTCCTCTGGACTACCAAACTCCTCTGGTCTCTGAAAAAACCATTAAATCACCTCACACTAAGGCTTCCCACACCTTCACACTCTCCATCCACTTCCCAGACAGTGCAGCAGCAGCACTGACTGTGTAGAGGGACAGCGGGCAGGGTGCCATGGCCATTGGAGCTCAGACCTCCTGGGACATGAGGGCTGGCGGCTGGCAAGTGAGACAGGACATTACTTCTACTGGAAACAAAAACCTCGCTCTCAAAAGCACCACACACTACTGTTAGGAAAAAAAAAATCAAATCCTGTACAAATGGCACAGTTATGTTTTGAAAGAGTGGAGGGGAAGCTCACAGAAATATGCTTATCAGGCTTATTAGCTCAGAAAGTACTTACTTTTGACAGGCCTACCTGCTCTTTTCCTCTCTACTTGGCAAGACAGAATTGCTCTGATCCCTTCTGCTCACATGGCAGCAGTGCTGCTGAGGGAGCCTGTCTGCGGCCATGGAGAGGCTGAAGCTATTGCCACTTTCCTAAGCTGTCAGCCAGATGCTGACATGTGGCTGGTGGCCAAGCCAGCACAAGGAAATCTGCAGCCAATGCCTGGGGTAAGGCAGGGTTTTCCTCTCCAGAGGCTGCCTACATCTGTTTTCAGTTTAAATGGCCATGGAGTCATTTCCCCGCAGGATACACCTATTCTCCCTGCAGCATCTCAGAGCTTCCAGTGAACAGCATGAACCTGGGAACTGTCTGTAGGGGGACTTCCAGGCAACCCAACCTCTAACTACATGACACCAGCGTGACTTCAAACTAAAAAGAAAATATTTTAAAAAAAATGTAAAAGGAAGAAAAAGAAAAGAAAAAAAAAAAAAAGAAACATCAAAGCCTCCCATAAACTCATGCTACACTGGAAGGGCAACAATTATGCCATTCTTAACTCTGAAGCTATTTGCTAGGGAAATGATCAGGAGAGTTGGAAAGGGTGCTCAAGTGGAAGAGGTTTATCTTGCTCCATTCACAGGAAAGGATTGCAGGCATAAAACTGTCTGTCACATTGGAGAAGCTGGAGTCTTGAGAGTTTGCCTCCAAAGTCTTGGGGCTACAGGGAAGGAAGCTACTTTGTTCAGATTAAAGACAGATGCAGCTTCCTGACAGAGGCTATCCTCTCAAATTAGTGGATATTGTAGGATGTTTGTCCCTCCTGGCATCAGCCCTGCACTGACTAGGTGCAAATGAGAAAAGAATCAGGAAAAATGTGTATTAGAAATATCACCACGTTATTTCAAGTTATTCTTACTTCTCTAATTTACATTTCCCCGGATGTTTCACACTGTGCATTAGTGATTCACAATGATGTACATTTACACACAGCAGGAGAAAAATTAATGAATTCCATCACTTCCCTTATTTGTGAGACTCTATGCCCAAGATGCAGCTCCCTCATTTTATTATGCCTTTTGATCTCCACAGAGTAATCTGTTTTCCCCTTGGCAGAACTGTATAATTTTTGCTAATTTAATACAAATTACTTTTATGCACTTTGGGCAGAATAATTTGTTATTTCTCACACACTCTCCTAAAACCAGGGCAAATTCCAGCTCCCTGTCCCCAACAGGTAGGCGTGCACAGAGCATCCCCAGCAGTGCCAAATGCTGAGGCAGGGCACAGCACACACACAGGCAGCAACCAGCCAAGGGGTTTGTGACAGGGAACGAGGGAGGAAGAGCCTCTGAGCCTTCCCTCCCATGTGAGGTGTCGCTCACTGCATTGCACAGCCTGTGCTGGGCAGGAAATCGTGTAAATAAATAATTATCGCTTTTGTTAGGTAAGTCATGGTGCCATAGGCTCCACTGGGAGCACTGTCATAAAAAAAGTGGCAAATTCCTGTGGCTACATCTTTCTCCAAGATACTACCAGTAGCTCCAAAAGATTTCTGTAAAGACACAAGCAAAGAAGTAGTGCAAGTTAGGCATGCATGCTTATTTACTGGAAAAACCCACAACATGATTTTCTGTTTGTGCTGAATACTGAAATCAATTCTCTTTCCCCTCATGAAAACCTTAATCAGGATTACTATAGGGCCCACATGACTTAGCTGGATCAGTTCAAGTAAATGAAGAACATATAACTTGACAGATTTTTGTCCTTTGGGGGGAATGGGTGGGATTACTCAAATATTGGTAATACTAATGCCTTGATAAAGCAGAACTTCAATCTACTCTTGTACTTCAGAGCTTGTTAGCCACTACATTTTTATTCCCTTCAAATCTCCCACGATTCTTACGGTTTTCCAAATATATTTCCAGAAGATACTCATGTGATTTGATCTGTCTTTGTAGGAGAAAGTGCCAGGACAAAATCACGTGCATCACACACATTAAAACAAAGAGCAGAGGATAATTTTGAAAGGAGGAGGCTTCCCCACAGTGCCCTTTGAGCTCACCAGCTCCTGCAGAAACAGGTCATTGGCCATGTGCACGATTCTGTCCACGTGGATGATGCCCCCGATGCTGTTCACCTCGATGTCGGAGAGGAACGTGAGCACGAGAATAGCCTCCACCAGGAGCTGCCTGTACTCAGGCTGGGGGACGTGGTTCAGCACCGACTCCACGTGCACTGCGAACTTGATTTCGCACGGGGTCATCTGGCAAGGTTGAGTGGAAATGGAAAGACAAACTGACAAATCCAAAAGACTAGCTCCTCACATCCTGCAAGCACTGAAACATATGCTGCTGTCCTCACATGGGGGCAGACTGACTGAAGCGAACAAAATGTTTGTGCAGCTTTAGCACTTACAGAAAGTTTTAGTGTTGCTAGACCCTGATTCTGCAAAGTTACATAACTTCCAGAAGCCTGCTCCAGCCCTGCAACCCATCACACACACATCTCACTTACATACAGTGCTGCTGATGCTTAGCTGGCACATTAACTCTTTGCTCCTCAGGCTGTGGTCTCACACACTCTGCCTTGTACGCATCTTTCTGGCATTGCAGGTTAGTTGCAAAGCCAAACTTACTGATTTTTAAAAACCACCACCTGCTTATAGGGGTGATTTTTAAATAATCCCTGAGCTTTGCCATGCAGGAATATCACTATTCTGTTTGTAGAGCAGCTTAATTTGCACTGGCACAGCTCTGTGCATGTTATGCTGCCTCAGGAGGTTTGTGCTTATTTCATTTGATTGCTTTAAACAGCAAAATTAGATACTGTCCAGGTCTGACAGGCTAGAATTAGAAGTCTCTTATCTACACAATAGGGATAAATAAAGCTCTCCTTTCTGCAAAAAAACATAAACTCCAACATTTAAATTTGGCAGAAAATTCCAGCTCCTCTCTTGAGCTGTTACCACAGTCCCTCAGAAAAGAAGGAAGCCAGAGACAAATCTGAGGGAAACAGTCAGGAACACAGTCTTGGGCACACAAGCACCGCTCTTGCACTGATGCATTACTATGCACATGAGTTTGTTTTATAGATGTGAATTCAAAATTTGCCAGAGCACCTAAAGACAGAATCCAGCTGAGTAAAAAAAAGCAAGAAAATGTTATGGATTTAAAGAGCCAAAGCTTTGGTTAGAAACAATCATCCTTAACTGGTATTTACTTTTGACACTGTGAAGCCAAAACACATTGCCTGCTGTTGCAGCATATTAAAAAAAAAAAAAGTGGCAACCAATGTGTCTGCTTTATTCCAACAAGTCTGTGCTGCCTCACCTTCCCCCCAAAGGGCTGCTGCCAGCCACCCTCTCTGGAGCCTCTCTGTGGGCACAGAGGGACAGTAGAGGTGTGCAGAAGGCAGGCTCAGCAAAGGGAAAACCTGTCACAAGCCTCCTCCCAGGCCTGCCTGGCAGGAATTCACCTGCACAGACCCAGGGAAGCTGGCAGAGGTGCTGGGGGAAGGTCCAGATGTTCTAAACATAAAACCAAGGATCTGTAACAGCAGCCCTGCTGCATCTTACACTGTCAAACCAAACATTCAGATCTGTGGCTAGAAAATAACTGGCATTTTACTGTACCTCTCTGGTGGTTGAAGAAGGAAGGACATACCCATCAATGGACAGACCATGGCACTGAAACATTTCAAGAGTGAACAGAAATTACAGTTCTTGCAAGTCAATCTGAGGGCTCTCTGTTCTAAGCCAATATGTAACAACTTTCAGTTAGAAAAAAAAAAACAACCAAAGCAAAAACCCCCAAACGACACCAAAAAACCTGTTCAAAAATATTATTTTATCCTTCCTGAAGAAGTCATTATGTAACTGGCAAAGATTAGAAATAGCCTGACATGACACACTAGAGCATGCTGTGCTCCAGCCCAGCTAACGAAGCAAAGCACTTTGAGAACCACTAAAGCAAAGGCACACAAAGGAGGGAAACAAATCGATGAGATAATTTTGCTGGAAAGGATTTGGAAATAAAAGATAACACAAAAGCAAGACAACAGACCACAAAAGCAAGAATCTTTTTTCCTTTTTGCTAGAACAACATCTAGTTATGTGTTTCACATCCAGGACACCACCACCTCATAATCTCACTGGGGGAGAGAAATACCAAGTGGTATAAAGGAAAGAGTGACAAAACCTAAACGGTGGAAAGACAGGTTAAGGAGGGACACATCTGAGTACCTGAGGTATAGAATAGAAACACACCAAGTACAGCAGACAGATTTTATGAATAGTCCAAAGGGATTTTAAGAATGAAATAATGAAGAGAGGCACAATTCATTTTAACAGCCAGCAAAAACATACAATTACTCCCAGGTATTACATTAGGTCAGAAGTGATGCTCACTCTACTGAAAGATCCTATTAGTAAATAGCCAAGAGGTCATATATGATTTGTCTTGGCAGACATCAACACTAACAGCTTCAGTGTAAGTGGTTTTAGAAGGACAAACCAGCCTAAATGGGTGATACACTCTCTTCCCAGCTAAGCAAGCATGAACAGCTCAGTGCTGCAAGGTGCCGAATGCTGGCCGGCATCCAGCAAAGCAGAAAAACAGGTGCATAATCACTTTGAAATAAGCTAAAATTGGTAATTCCTCTCTCCTTCTTCCTGGAGAGTTGCTTCAACACATTTCTATACCCCTGACATCCATGGTGCTGGCAAGAACTTACTTTTCACTTAAAACCAACCAACCAAAAGGTTAAGAATGCCATACAGCTCAGAAGAGCTGGCAAGAGGTCTCAATACATTCTCCTACTTCATTCCTTACAGCCTTTCTGACCTGGAGCACAGAGCTGCATTGCATTGCAGTGCCTTTCAGCTGCACTGACAACATGCATTAGGCCAGGGGATGCACAATAGACAGTGGTGGAACAGAATCATTCAGCCAAAATTCAGCATTGGTGGTTTGAGAGAAAAACACACTTTCAAAAAAACACATGAACTTGTGCTAATGGAGCCCTTTTCTGTTCAAGAGATACACTTCTACCAGTGACTCTGGTTTCTGTTTTCCAGCTGAAGACCAACTTCCACTCCTGGCAAGATGCCACCCCTGGAGCAGCACCTCCCCAAGTTCCTGGACAGCTTGCTTCCTTCCTCCACAGCAGCCAGCTTACCTTCTGAAGGATTTTCCACACTTTCTCATAGAAGCCAACAGGAACTCTGTTAATAGCACCATCGAGCCTCCTTCTGCGCAGCCACTGTCCTTTTCTGTCACCCCAGCTCATGTCTCCGCTGGAGCCGGTCGGAGAAGTACTGGTGGGAGATGATGGAGTACTGCTCCTCTGTAAGGACATTAAAGCTTTGGTTAGTTGCTTTTTACCACCCCAAGTGCCACTCCTGGCCAATACATTTCTGTCATAATGCCACTTCAGAACCAGCGAAAAAATATAGGTCTTGGTGTCGTACAGGATGATGGGGTGGGATTGAGCCTTCATCCTCACCTCTCCCCTTTGCAACAAGCTTCATTTCTTAAGTAATTCCATAATTTCTCAACAAAACAGGCAAGCACTTCAACATGGCATAACCCAGAACTTCACTGCTTGGTTTAATGCAACACCTATTTCAACAAGTACAAGCTGCTTCCAGGGCAGTGCCACTGGTGTGCAGGTGGGGGGATCTGGAGGTAACTCAACTGACTTGGACATGGGCCTCGGTGTTATAAAAGTATCAAAGGCTTCATAGTCCAGCAAGAGAGGCCCTCATGCAAAAGCTCCATTAAAGTAAGTAGATTAAAAATTGACTTAATGAAGCCATGAAATCATCATGCCTGCCTCTCTGTAAGTATTAGTTTGTTTCCTTTACTACCCTAGTTGCTCTATTATTTTACCCTACCAGTCTGGACACTAAATTGGGCAGCAAATCATCTTCAAAGTTGTGGCAATACCACCAAATTGCTGTTGTGATTTCTACACATGCAGTGTGCCCATTCCTTGCACTCCCAGGGACTGTGCTCTTCTGCTTTCTCCTTCCTTTCTGACACCTGTTATTTCAGCCCAGAAAGGCCTTCACTGAAAGTGCCATCTTAAATCCCCTTATCTCCAAGTAAGAAGCCACCTGAGCAATGTAATGGGCAAGGAGGAAAAGGAGTGAAAACTGCATGTTTGGAAAGTACAGGTTCATAAACTTCTACATAGCCAAACTCTGCAAAAAAATCCCCAGCAAACAGTCCATTTCCACTGCTGCTGGTGTCCATGAGGCACACATGGTGTTTCTTTCCATGTTCCAATGCTTGCTGTTCCTTTCCACTGCACACTGACCATGACAGACAGAACGTCCTGCTCTGTAGCTGTGTTTTTAGGGCATTTGGGAGGTGTGCCACTGACAATAAGTCTGAAGATGCAGAGAACCACTAACCACAACTACCAGTTCAAAGGGCATGTGCAGCTGGAAACTTCCTGTCTCTCCACAACACATTTGGAGCTTCAGACTTACTTTGAATTGCTGAGGTCTCTGTTGGTAAAATAGTTAAGCAATTATCTTTCTTTGTAACAGTGAGAGCTTAAGAAGAGCTACAGTTCTCTGCCTTGAAAGTAGATGACTTCTTGAAGAGATACCCATGCAACTCCTGTCTCAGCAACCTGAAGCTATTCTGGGTTCCTCACTGTCCAGAGGCTGTCAGCATTTATCAACACTACATTACTTTTACACACGGAAGACACCTGTAACATAATCCACTATCAAGTAGCTAAATCTGCTATAGTGCTTTATCTGCTACAACTGCTTAAGCCTCAGAAGAACTAAGTGGATCTAAATGCGAGACTCAACTTCTATTAAAAGATTACTAATGACAATTGGTTCCCAATGGAGACAAACAAGACAAAGAGGTAGGGTTTGAAAACAAGGTTTTAGGCAGGAGAAGACAGAGGAGGTGTCTAGAAGCAAGACCTTTGCACACAAACACACACAGGGTGAAGAGCAGGTGCAGAGCTACAGACAGTGTTTTACCGTGGAAGCAAAGATGCTGCTGGACATGGAGTGCCCCTCATGAAAGAACTACAAAACAAAACCAGACACCAACGTGTCAGACAGACAGCCAGGAGAACAGAACACAGACAAGGTTAGGTAATCCACCCGTGCAAAGACAAGAAATACATAATAATCTCAGGTACTTAGGGAAAAACTGCAGCAAGCCCTGGCCTCTTGCAGTGTTGCACTTCAGCTAGTATCAGGGCAGCTGCTGCTGATTCCCAGGGTCACCACGAGGCAGAGCCCACCATGCCAGGAGCCTGTTCAGCAGCCACAAGCTGCCCATGCCATCCACTGAGCTCCCAGCATGGCCAGCACAAACCACTGGTTTCAGATGAAAGTTTCCCTGGGACTCAGGGCCGGGGTAAATACCAAGCTCCCCAGTTCCACTCCCCATTTGTTCCAATGCCACCAGCTTCTCTTTGTACAAGAAGGTCGTCTTGCTGGAGAGACAGCAGGCTGCCAACTGGATGGGCAGCACTAAACACACAGCTTCAAGGCCAAATTTTTGCTGAAATGTGGATGCAGCACCTCAGACTTTAAACACTTTTCTCCAACTGCCCACCCCAAGCCACGCTTCCACATTCAGTGTTAATGGCTCAGGCAAAGGTTTGATGTTCAGACTCAAGAAAGAATAGCCACAAAAGAGGGAGCTGCAGTTGCTCAACAGGTCAAGCGATGTTAGCACAAGTACTTGAAATATTCCGTGTAGCAACAAAGTGTATCCTGCACCACCCCACCCAACCCCCTGCCAAAATGACATTACATTAGCTGCTAGTCAATGATTCAAAGAATGCAGTGAGATGTGGCAGGAAGCAGCAGGAAAGGCAAAGTGGGGGGGTACAAAAATAAACCCAGCCAACTCCTCCTCTGTGCAAAACACCAAGTTTCCATGGAATGCTAAAGCAACAAAGGAACTGTGTTTCTAACGTCAAGAGAGGTCCAACTATTCCAGCTCAGGCCCACCTCTGTATTTCAAACAAAATAATGCTGCCATCTAGTGCCTTGTCCCTCCTCCTGCCTGGCAAGGCCCTGAATCCAGACACCCCCGTGTGCCTGGGAGCCCTGCTCAGACTGACCTCCAAGGCAGGGTCAGGGCAGCACAGGCAGCAGTACTTTCACAGCCACCCCCAAGCCTCACCCACGATGATGCTCTGGCAGTGGCATGGCTCAAACACAGCGACCAGGGCTCATGCGACAGACACCGTGTGCTCCTCAGGGCTCTCTGCTTCCCTGCCTGATCATGTCCCATGAAGAATCATTAAGTGATCTTCACTGCCACCAGCCAATGCTTCATGTTAAGACCACGTAAAAATGCCACTCCTTTCTGATGGCTTATTCAATCTGTTTCACACAATCACAGGAAAACCTCAAATACTTCCTTAGATGAGGTGGCTCAAAGCCCCGTCTAATCTGACCTTACATATTTCCAGGGACAGGGCATCCACAACTTCATTGGGCAACCTGTTCCACTGCCTCTCCCCCTTCATTGTAAAAAAGTAGTTCTTGTATCTAATCTAAACCCGTCCTTTCAGCTTAAAACTGTTGCCCTTTGCCAAGGCCTGTAGTGACAGGACAAAAAGCATCTCTTCATCTTTCTTGTAAACCTCCTTTATATATTGCAAGGCTGAAATAAGGTCTCCTTGCAGCCTTCTCTTCTCTAATTTGAATAAGCCATGAGGAAAAATAGAACCATTCTTACAAATGTATTTTATTTGACCACTACCTTCCTATTTATTTAAAGCAAAATAAAATTGCTAATAGAGACACAGAATAGAGAAGTCAAACCACTCATAACCAAACCGTCAGTCACATTCATTCAGAATATTTTGGTTGTGTTTTCTGTGATCTCTTCATATACTCAGCTGAAGTGTAATTTAAAGTATTGAACTTGAATATATATGTATAAATTCCAGCAGTAATCATCCTCCATTCCTGAAGAAACAGAACTGGAAGAAAATAAACCAAGACTCCTTTTCCACACATATCTTTTCCAAAAGGCACGGGGTCCGCTTTCGCAACTTGAGCCAAGTACAAGAACGAACACTGCATAAAACCTCTCTTTGCACATCTGACTTTTCCTTAGCTAAACATGATAAAATAGCTGTTTCTACAGTGGATGCCATGAATCCATTAGAGTTTGTTCAAGTTCTTCTACATTCAGCACATGAAATAAGAACAAAAGAGGAAGAACATTTTTGGAGGAAACATCCCTTAACTGCCTTCTCTTTAGTGATCAGTTTTAAAATCAAAGCAACCTTGGAAATTTCTGTCATTTAGCAAGAATACCTAAGAGAGAAAACCTAACATATCAGTTCCAGAACAGCTGTACTTTCTGATGAGCATTGACAGAAAACCCTCACCTGCTTCATCTCACTCTTCAATTTAGTAATACCACTTCTTTCTGTTTTGGTTGCTCCAGAATGCCCCATCTCATGAATAGAAATTGCAGGGCTGGATGAAGAAGAATCTACAGGTCGCACTAAAGAAGCAAATGGACAATTTTAACATTCCAGGGGTAGGAAAACAGATGAAATTGTATTTAAGAAGCTAAACACAAACCGTTTCAGTAATGTGCAATGCTCTTGGTGACAGCATCCTTTCAAATCACATCAAGAGTTCAAATCCGATTGTATCAAGTAAGGGGCCTAAATCCATACTTGGATATCAGAAACTGATTTTCCAAGACATTGAGCAATTGCAGCTTTAGTCAGAATTGCAACCAGTCTCTGAGGGCCTACAGAGGAGCCCAGGAGACAGCTGATGTGCCAGACATGCTTCTTGAAGGCAGGTTAGATATGGCCTTTCAATGGCTTTTGTTCTGATTCCATAAAATTTCTTCATTTTAAAAGTTTGTCTTCCTATTACTGAAAACTTGATACAATCTTATTTCAGTGGAGGACAGCTTCCATCATATGTGTTTTGTTTATTCCACAGCAGACAGACACACGTACTGGTCACTCATGATTAATATATTACCTATACCTTTATTTTACGTGCAAAAAGAATAGATCCTTACTTATAGGACAATCTAACTTGACATATAAAAGTGAACAACTTACAGCTTCTTTCCACTCCAAACTCTTTCCCACTGAGAATATGATGTAGGAGACTTTTCATATCAAAGGGGCTTAGATTCATCAAGCTCTCTGAAGCTTCTTCACCTAGTTCAACAAAACAAAATGACAAATGCCACTGAGAAGACAACAAGCTATAAAGCTATAAACCTATAAACTTAAAGAAACTTAGTGAATGAAGTCCAATCACATTTAACTCTTTGGCTAGCCCTTCTTTTAAAAAAATGAATATGTAGCCACATTTCAAAGAAAATCCATTTCAGGACTAAACAATAAACACTGAGTAGAAAGAATACTGCTTGCATTAGTGAATATTGTCATAGCTCGTGCAAAATGTCACTGAATCTCATGATGAGAAAGCAGCTGCTCCCTTGTAGAGCATCACTTGGAAAGGCATTACAGCCATCTCCCAACAGCAGATGACAGGTGGATCTAAATTACAGCGTCAGCGTTATTCCATAAAGAACACCCTTTGATATTATTTGAATAACTGCATCCTGGGGGGAGAGAAATCTTTCATTAAGTTAAAAAAAAGTGATTTTCAAAGTTTGTAACTGCACATATGAACTAGGAGATTATTAAAGGGATTTAACACATATAAATGAAAAGCTCAACCATGAAGCAAAAATGACACCATAAGTACCCTTATGATAAAACTGCCTCTCACCTGAGCATTTTAGACTTCGTGCCAGCTCAGTGGCCATCACCTGGATTATCAGGCCGATGCGGAGCCTGAGCATCTCCACAAAAAGGCTGGGCTGTGACCGGACGTACATCGCCAAGTACATAATTATTTCCTGTAAGGACAAATCCATAAAGGCACCCATCTGAGTGGGTCTTCATGGCTTACCCAGTCTCAGAGCAAACACTGGCACAGCGCTGGGCACAGCCAAAGAAGCCTTTCTGCACAGGCTGCATACCTGTGTCAGGACTGCAATACTGATGTCTTGGCCACTGGCTTCATAAATGAGATCTGTGAGCTCCTCAGGTGGCAGTGGGCTGCAAGGAGACAAATCACAGGTAGCAGTGACTCAGCAAAACCAGCTTTTAAATTCTTGAACAAGCACTGGGATCGAGTCACCCAGAACAAAGGTGCCTACAGTTCTACCTGGGTGGCTGCAAATCCTTTTGAGGGCAAGGGGTAAGGTTTAAAAGAAGATAATAGCAGCAGAATGGTACCAGCAGGAAGATGAAGGACAGTCTGTACCTGAGGCAGAGCTCCAACTTACGTGGTGATGATTTTCTCACGGGGTTCTGGTGGCAGGCCCACTGTAAGTTGCTTGTGGTGTGACAGAAGGTCTGTGCATGCCTATCATGAGGGGACAAAAAGCAAGAGACCTTTCTCTGAGTCATGTGGAAGTGACATGGTTTTTAATTCTCAAAATTAAATTAATTCAATTTCTTTAGCAATTTTAAAATGCATTTCTATTAATTGCCATGCATACAGATACAGCAGAATGCTGTTAAATAGTTTCCAAAGATCTCCTGAGGTCAACAGGGCTATGAGAGTCTGCCCAGGCTGAAAGTGACCTGTTTCCCTGCTCAGTGAAATCAGCAGCATAATGATTAGATTAGGAACTCCAGTGGGGCTGGCAGACCAATAAAGGCTTTCATCCCTTATCATAAGATAAATTTTTGTTCTTTATTTAAGACAAAAATATTTTTAATCAATGAAAAGTTTGGCAGCATTAGCTTAAAAAAATCCTGTGTACTAGTACATCTCCTGAAACAAACACCCACCATACTGCGTCACATTCCTGACACATTCTGAAATAGGTACTTTCCCCACTACCACAGTGTTTACTCTTTTATATCGACCTCCTTTAAAAGTGGGTGCTCAGTTTACCTGTTAAGTATCCTGAATCAAAAATATCACAGAGCAGTGTTCCTCTGATTTTGAACAGTCTATTTTCACTCCCTTAACATGGAAAAAATTGATCCTCTCTCATCATCTCCTCTCCAATTCTTTGTCAATACCTTCTCAAGGGAACATACATGGCTTTTTGTGAGCATGTCTGTACTGCTCGTCCACTGTGTCTTGAGAGGGGAAAAAGTTTTGTGCTTAATGAAGTACCATGCACAGTGATTATCACAAACTGCTCCCCACAGACAGGACTGTCACTAAAACAGGACATCCTAGATGTGACAGCCAGAGCCTTGAAAATGGCCAGGAATTACAGAAAGAGCTCCTCAGAAATATGCAGGGGATAACTAGAAATGTAAACAAATACTCACAGAGTACTTGAGAGGAAACCTTTTTGCAATGTCCAAAATCATATCTGTACTCTTACAGAGCATTTTTCTTGTTACCACTTAACAGTCCCGGATATTTAACTGGTTCCAAACATGCATTCACATGGCAGACTGTCCACCCACGGGGATGGAACTGGGCAGAACACATTTTTGTGTCATGGCGAGCACCTTGACATAGCAATGCTCCAGAAGTGTTCATACCATCACAACACCAATAAACCAGTGACAACTGCAGCTTTCAAAGCACATAATTAAGCTTCTCTAATTAACAGAGATGAAATGAAGCCCTCACAACTATTTACAGTGTGGCATTCTCAGTCCATGCCACCTTTAGCACAGTTTGCAGTACAGACAAAAGACAGAGATTTAGTAAGACTCTAGATCAGAAAAGCGACCAATATTTAATTAAAATGCTGCACTGTGTACGTTGTAACATAAAACTAGAAGAAGGGCAAGCACAAACCCCAACAGCAAGCTGGTAGTTTTATCTCTGTTCCTAGGGAGGAAGCTGAACCAGGATTATTTGTATTTCATACCTCAGCCAGGACTTCAACTCTCTTTTTGAGTATGCCAGAAATGTAGCGGATCAAGCCCCATTCTTGGTTGAGGCCTGCCTTTCTGTAGAGCTCGTTGAGGAGGCCATGAACAGTAACACCATACTGTCCATCCAGCTCTGTGTCCCAGTCAGCACCTCTGCCACAAAAGACACAGGAGGTCATTGTCATCAGGTAAAATGCTAAACTCTACCACCCAGCCAGATTTTGACTGCCTTGCTCATGTTGGTGACAGAATTAAATACCAAACGGGACATCTGTGCCTTCACCACAGATTGATTACATGTGGACAAAATCCTCTTGGATACCAGGAACTTTCACACTAATTTGAGCACTCACTCAGCTGTGAGGCAGTGACTTGAAAAGGAACCACCTGAAGGATTTCCCCCTAGACTTACAGTTGAGCATTCACGTGGACAATTTGCTGGAGGAATACTCCATGTAGTGCTTTTTCAGAGCAGAATGCAACAACATCTTCAGTACTGCTGAAGACTACACCCATTTTTCAGATGTTTCAGGGGAATTTTTTAGCCTTGCCTCTTTCTTAGCTATCAACCAAACTTCCATGTTGCTTATGCCATTACTGAAAAAGCAAAGGAGATTTTTGTTCCTCTCCTGGTTTTGAAGTTCACTGCATTATGGCTTCTCTTTGGTGATGTTTTGAAGTGTCACAGAATGATTTTCAACTCCTGCTGACAGAGTCCACCACAGGTCCATCTGCCTGCCCAACAGAGACTCCCTTGGTGAAATTACTGGTGTTAGATGCAGTTAAGCAACAAAACATTTTTATAGAATTTCCTTTTTTCTTTAAGAGAGGATGCTAAACATTTTGCTTGGGAAATCAAGAAGATCAAAGAAGAGGTTCTCACAGGAGACAGACTAAAATAAACAAAAATGCCATCTTTGTAGCAGCAGGGAAGACCATCTGTGATTAACACATACTTGTCTTTGCACCAAAAGCTAACTGCCTGACAGGTTCCAGCAGCACTCTCCTGCACAGGAAAAAAAAAGCTCAATAAACACACTTCAGAAGATGATTCTGTTGTTTGTATTTGCATTTTTTTCCCATCAAACCAATTTAAATAGCAGGTGTTTACTAACCACAGCAGATGGGTTTAGACTGCCTCCAAGAATGTTTTAAAAAGTACCAAATTTTAGCCAGCTGTATACTTAAATATGCAGAGGGATTAGAGGAAAAATAGTGAATGCTCTTTAAAATTACATTTTGGTTTTAGTTAGAAAATTACAAGATGAATTTTCCTTCCAATTTCATTCCTGTGTATAAAAATCACACCCAATCTTTGTGAACTTTAAATGGAGTGCCACAAATACAGCAGGTTGTGTTCTCATTCATGGAAAGGATTTGTGCATCTAATTTGTGAGCCCTGGAGACTTTATGTATTTGCAACTGTGTGCCAATCAACTCTAAAATTTGCACAAGCCTTCTTTTGTATCCAAATAATTTCTGTAATCAAACTAACTGAAAATATGCTTGTTAAAGCACACAGCATTTCCACTCTCCCCACAAAACACAACCTGAACAGTGGAAACCTTTAGCACAAGAATAATCAGATAGTTGCCACCAAACCTAAAGATGCTCAAGTTTATACTCAGACAACTTACTTTAGTATATGCAAGATGTATAAGATATCTGCTTGATCATGGAGTGTTGGACATTCCTTCAGCTGAGCAACGAGCTTCCTGCAATCCAAATCACCATGAGCATCTTTAGGTAAGTGCAGAACATTTTCACGGTCCTGATAACAAAGATGGATGAAAAATCAAAAAATACATGATGTTGAAAAAAGTAGCAGATCTGTAACTTCCTGTAACTTCATACTTCCCATTAAAAAAAATCACAAAAGACTTTCAACAAGGCTATGCACTAGAAATAGAGACACATCACTTAGTTCTTGCCAGGGTACTGCAGGCACAAAAAGCAGACTAATCCCAGGAAACAAAACCCCCTTGTATCTTGTATCTATTATTTTTTTTGGACAAAACAAAGAAACCGAATAATCTGTATGCTTTTCCTGTCATCTTATGTTATTTGTAAAGAGAAAAGCAGAGAGATAGTATCCTTTTTTTGAGTTGAAATAATTTAGAGCTTTTTGAATTCCATCTCTAACGTGTATAGAAGTGGTGCTTTACAAATGCAAATATTGCCATTATCAATTTTCCAAGCTTATGAAAGCAAAATGTTAACTAATCAGATGATGCAACCCTGTGGTGAGTTCTTGGATAAAAGGAAGTTTTGTTTAACAAGCTGTTCAGCAATTTATATAATCCTAAAATATCATTTCCACAAACAGAGCCTTGTGCAGAGCAGAATCTTTCAGGAGGCTGGATACAACCTCCTTTAGCCATTCTCAGCAGCTGGTCACATATACCAACACAAAACAAGTGCCCAGCACAACCCCATCTTCGTGCCTTGAGGTGGGATTTGGCTGGAGCCTTAAGGACATTCACACATTCCCTCTTGCCCAGCTGTTACTATAAGTAACATTTCTTGGAAAACATCTCTAAAGGCTGCGAACATCCCGTCCTCCCCCTTGTGTTCAGCGAGAACTAAAGATGATGACTTAACCTTTGGCTTTTAAAAATAAAGCAACTATTATGTTCTTTTCTGTTTTGCACTTGCAATTAAAAACTTTCCACTTGATAGTGTCTATTTGACTAAAAAACCTTCATCCAGCCAAAAAAATAATTTCCAAAACAAGGGAGTGCCTTGGACAGGATGGCTTGCCTGTGAAGAAAAATGAGACCTGGCGTAGGGTTTGGAAGGAAAACATGAGGAAAGGATACAGCGTTGCATCCTAAAACCACAAACAGCATAACAATTCCCACACTTTACCTTTGTCTCAAAGAAATGAGGATTATCAACAAGATTCAGGGACTTTCGGTGTGTGTTCAAAACTTTAGTGGGAAGAGACATAGACACGGCTGGAAAGCAAAGTCACCAGAACAGAAATTAAAAATAGTCTGTTTCAGTAACATGAAAATCCAGAACACCTACATGAAGCAGATTGACTAGGTAAAAACAACAGAAATACCTGCAAGAGTCAAAATACAGAGGCAAGTGCTTCTGAGATGCTGTGCATAGAACTCTTGAGACAAGCTCATGTTCTGAACCGTATCTCCTTGCAGGTTTGCTCTGAGAGTTTCTGAGATCAGCAGGTCAAAGGCTCAGGGGCCACATGCTCAACTGATACCTCTTATTTGGCCCATGACTCAGAAATCCTGCAGCCCAATGACCTGACCCTGCCAAGTGTTTTCAACACTTCAACAGGAAATAACTGGAGAAAATGGCCTAACTGGTAAGATTTCAAAATTAAAATTATAATGCTAAATGCAGGTTAATGCTCTGTTGACTTCATATGCTGACTATGCTCAATTCAATCAGATGATGTGCACATGAAAGATGGCAGGAGAGACTAACAGAAAAGCTTGGAAGTTATTCATTTACACTGAGATTAAGGGAAGCCTTCCATTGACCAGGGCATTGAATACTACATACCTACATATAAAACAATGCATATGTTGGAATCTATTTACAAATTCAGCCAAAGTGTTATTTTGGTGTATATCCTCCAGTCAGGCTATTAAAAATGTAGCACAATTAGAAATACTCTGCTCCCTCTCTACTCCATTTGTTCTTACAAATTTAGAAAGTACATGTGAATATTTATGTCTTTCTTGCATTGAAACATTTCATTTCACAGCAACTTCATTAAAATAAAAAAGTACATTTTGTCTCCCTTTATATGCAAAGACAAAGCAATTAATTAACTGATTTGGGTTCTAAAATTCTATCCAACTAAGAAGCTGTAGCAGTTTCCATAACATTAACTTTGATTAAATGCTACATTTCATTGCAGGTTTTTTATGTACACACCATGACATGGGATACTGTGGGAACATGAGAGCAACAGCTTCAGAGTCATTCTTACTTCTTCTTTCTTCTTATTTCTTCTTTATACAGAAAGAACTAGTGGCACAAGTATATCAAAAGACATAATTTTTAAATACTGAACTCACCCCTTGTAGCATCCAAACCAGTTTGTCTATTATTATCACTAAATAAATAATAGGGAGAAATACCTGGAACTTCCAAGCCCTTTGTCTTGGCCATTATTGACAGTATCTCTTCTGTGGAATGGTTTGCACTGAACACAGGTGGTTGATTCATTGTCTTTGAAGTTGGAGGTAGGTATGACTTCAGTGCTGTGCTCTGCAGGACATCACTTATGTACTGATCCAGCTCATCCTGGCTATCTAGTGTAACATACATAAAAAACCACACCACTCTATTCTTGCTTATTTAGACAGGCATTCAAATATGCAAGAATAGCATAAGGAAGAGGTTTTTAAGCCAAACAAACTGGAAACAAAAGAAAAAAAAAAATCTTTTTTTGACAATGAAAACAGATTAAGAAGCTAGCTTTGCCTTTGAAAGGAATCAGAAAGGGTTTTATCTTGCTGGTAGATCACAGAACACAGCTGGACTTGATGATCACAAAAGTCTCTTCCAGCCTGTATGATTCTAAGACTCTATCATGTCTTCCACACAAGCTCTTGTCTATGACTCCTCACAGTCTCCCTCCCTATAACCTCTTCCACACCTCCCCACCTGCTGACTCTCCAGACTCAGCTTTACTGTAGCAGTTACCCGTCAATGCCATACTACAAATGCAGGAAGAACACACACGAATTCATTCTCCAAACTGAGCCATGCAGGTCCTGTCCTCAGGTGGATGCATGAGAAACCCAAATGACCATCAGCTGTGCACAGAACAGACTCTGCACTGCACACAAACCCAGGCTCTGCTGATAGAACCTGACAGAGAAAAAATACCAAGTTAAAAACACTACTACCTTTTTCACAGAAATCTGCTGAGTAGTCCCCATATTCACTGTCAGGACTATTACAGTCTTCACTACGGTCATCAAACAGTTTTAGGCCACAGTCTGGATCCAGGAAGCTCAGATATGTATGAAAAGAGGTGGTAAGAAATTCTGACAGCTTGCCTATCTTCACTCTGCAAAAGGGGACACATGCCAAAGAGCATTAACATCCACCATTCTGATACTGATTAATGCTCACTGAGCTTTCAATAACTCCTCCAAACTTTATGAAACCTACTGTTCAATCCACCTTTGGTAACTATAAAGCCACAGAAACTGACACTGAAAAACAAAAAAGGAAAACAACAGTTGCAGATCCAGTTGGCTACTTACTGATCTAGGTACTAATTGATCTTAACTGTGTTATGGTAACACCTGGTGAATGAATTTCCTACTTTGCTTTGCTTGCATGTGTGCTTTTTGCTTTACTTACCAAACTCTCTTCATCTCAACCCATGAGTTTTCTCACTTGTATTCTTCCAATTCTCTCCCTGATCCCACTAAGGGGAGGGTGGGTGAGCAGCCATGTGGGGCTCAGTTGTTGACTGGAGTTAAACCATGACAGTAGGTCATGGAAGATACTGATTGAGAGGGCAGGTAGGAAGAGAATAGGGAGGCACTGTGGCATCGTATTTTACACACAGATGAATGGAACACACAAGCTTACAAGTACTACATGCAATTAATGTTTAAATCATGTCCAGTAACTATGAAAGTAATTTACTTTTTAATAACAGAAACCCAGCCAAAGTCAAGATTTCATATTTCCAAAGACTAGACATTAGTTTCCTTTATTCATTGATGGCAACCAGAGGTTGTACACTTTTGGGGGAGACAGATCTTTTCCACTGCATCTTAGATCCAGCTACCATTTGATCGCCACATAATAATTAAAGCTGAAACTTCCTTCTTTGCAGACTTCTAGTACAAGGTCTGTGCACTATCACAAGTTCAAAACTGAGACTTTTGTAGGATTTAATTTTTAGAAATCATGGAGATAATGATTTGGTGATTCTGACATTACCTTGCACCTCCAAAGTAACCATCCTCTAACTTCCTTATCGTGGCAAGAACTGCTGGATGAATGTCAGTACCATCATCAACTGAAAAAGAAGAAGAAGTGAAGCTCACCAACACATTCTTAAATTATCACATCCAAATACAGTGAATTACTGGGTGTTGTCTACAAGGTAAATCAGACAAATTTAAAACAGAACCCACAACTGCTATCAACAGTAGCTTATTGAAAAATCCCAAACAAACAAGGAAACAAAACATAACCCCTAGACAAGTTCTAAAGATGAACTCCAACCCACTTAAGACAAGTTCCAAAGGGATTTCTCTTAAACTTCTTTAGACAGAAATAGCATGGAGATGATGCGGTGATGCAGGGATATAAAGGGGGAGTAAAAACAAAATTAAATATTACCATGTCATCCAAATTCAGCATACACATGAGAAAATTAAACTGTACTTCTGATGTTAGAAGTCCTGTTACCTGTCTCCTCTCAAACCAAGGTCCATCCTATTCTCCTCCAGTAATGTACTCTGTTTGAAAAAGAGAAAATTAAGTTTACCAAGCATTGTGTGGGTGATGGGAAATGTCAAGGTTGGTCTTCCTGTCATCCTCCAGCACGAAGTGAGGTAAGCCAGCTCTGTCTTGAGCATCTCCACAATCATCTGATTGTCTAGAGCCAGATAGAAGTGATGCTGGTCAGTAAACTAGAGAAGAGAAAAATATAACATAGGGGTAGTTGTCAGTGCTTTATTTTTTTTTAATTTCTTCCCATAAATCATTCACAAAAGCCATATGGGCTACTCCTGACCACAACACAAACCACCTGAATTAACCTAAAAAGGCCTCAGACTGTGAAAAAGAAATCCATGTTTGTGCAAGAGTCCATTTGTGCATGGACTCTTGTGCAAGAGTCCATTTTCTTACATCTGTAGACTGACCATGAAAGTAAGCCATACAAACAAAACATAGGCAATCATACCCATGAAGCAGAATCTTCCCAATGACCAGTTACACAAACCTATGATCTGGAAGATGGAAGTACTCTAAAGGTGGAAGAAAAAACTAACAATAGCAATAAAAACAATTAACAGGCTTAAGTGCACACTGGGGACTGGGAGCCAGCAACTGTATGTCTCTTGGAAACCATCTGAAAGTCAAGCAGAATACAGAAAAGCTGGCAATTACTGAGGAAAAAAGGTACAGGAAATGTGCAGTGGCAAAGTGCTCTGCTTCCACTAAGGCAGAAAGCCAAGAACCACAGTAAGAGACTATTATGGCTGCTTCAGGAGCTGCAACCAAAGAAGCTGGACAAATAATGGAAAGTATGTCCAAACAGCCACAACAAAAGTTAAGGAAGCCCATAAGCCATGGGGAGGGGTAAGTGCATAAAGAACATGTAAGTTCAAGCTGGCAAAGTGCAGAGAAATTTCTTCACAGAAGGAATCAGGAACCAGCCAAAACAATCCTTCAGACACTTGCAATTAGCTTTGGTAATTCAGGAAGAACAAGTCACAGAAATCCAGAGAGAAGGAAACACACTGCCTGTCCTTAAAAAGGAAGAGCCATTTAAAAAGTCAGTGCCTGAAAGCAAAGGAAAACAAAGCCAATTTGTGACAGCCAAGAATAATTACCAAATGATAAAATGAGATGGTCAAAAACCAATCTCAGCAGATTAGTCCAACTTCCTTCTTTGGAGCAATCAGATGGTAAGTATAAGCAAATGGCTGACAGCTGTGAACTTGTGCAAACTTTCACACTAGTGAGCTGAACAAAAATATGCAAGGAAGCAGAACTACTCTTAAAATTGTTCTCAAAAGGTAGCTATTAACCATTTTTTAAAGAATAACTGTATCTGAATGATGTCAGCCTTTGCTCCACACCTAATCAATGTTTTCACTAGAAAAGCGAATGAAATACAAATGACAAAATCACAACATTTGTGGACACTAGTCAAGATCAACAAGATGATTTAACTGCTAACCTTAGGAAGGTGACATTAAACATTAACTCCATCCACCTCAGAAAAAGAAAAAAGTCGGGGAAGTGTCTGGCTTCAAAGTACAATGGAAAATGTTATTGAGGTTTTAGTAAAACATGGAATAAGCAGGAACTGTCACTGTGTTGCTAATGTAAAGATAAATGCCATTTTGGAACATACTAATAAGTATGTCATTATTTGATACATGACAAGATTTTAGCTAGGATATTGGGTCCTACTTTCATAGGAGGATGTGAACTAAGGTATTTTGAAAAAATCACATCTCTAAGGAATTTCTCCCATATTTGCAAAAGTGAAAATTGGTACAGGGAAGTAACACAACTATTAACATTTTATAAAGCTGCTTGTGATCAACTGACATGGGGAAGAATGAGAAGGGATCGACATTTTTTGCACTAAATCTGATTTGTTTGGGCATTACGAAGCAGTACAAAAGCCTTCTACAGACCCCACTGAATGCCTTCAGCTGGAGTTTAAAGACTTCATTAGTCAAACACCTATTTAGAAGGGTGGATGCATTCTTTGTCCTGCATCAGTTGTCCATGCTTGGAGCAGGTGACTCCCTGGCCATCTAGTACCAACTGCTGGAATAATTCTCTTGAAATAAGTGTGTTGCATTTCATCAAATGTATAAATAAGAGCCATTGATTCTATGAGGATCCAAACTTCTAGCAACATTGAAAAAAACATACTAAAGATAAAAAAAAGAAAGAACATCCATTTCTCAGCACTACTGACCCTTTCAACAATATAATGAAAAGATCACACGTTCACCTCCTAGAGGTATTTGGCACAATTATGTGGTACTAAATTTTTCATCAAAGCAGTCAGTAGAAAGTTATATTAAGTGATCTGTTTCTGCAGGAACTATTTCATTAATTAGAATGGTAGTGTGAGCAGAGGTCAGTAACAACTTTGTATTACTGATTTGCTGTGTTCTCCTAAGCCAGAAGCCAAAGAAACCAGACTCTGTGTGACAGAAAAGAGATTTATCAGCAGTTCTACCATGGTTATCATCCCATGCTCTTAAAAACCCTACAAAGTAAAGCACATCTGCTGTATCAGCCCTGTTCTACCTAAGTCCAATGACAACAGGGAAAAGCGAAGTGCTTCACTAATGATTCACCATTAAGAAAGGAGTGACTTTCCTGCCAGCTTTACATGCTTACCTGAGGGGTAAAAGCAAATATTTGGTTTCTTATCACGTAGAGCTTGGAGGTGCCCAACACGCCAATGTGTCGGTGTGGCCGACCACTTAATTTCATGTTCTTGTTCCGGCCTGGAAAGAAAAGAGAAAGAAAAGAATCTCAGCTAACATCTTCTGCATTGTTTTCCAAAATAACCACTTTAGACAGGAAAATTTACTTCACTAACACCGGTAAGGCAGAAAAAAGGTAACAGAGTGCAAGCCTGCAAGCTGGTTGGTTTTGTAGCAAGCATGAATGTAACACCCAGAGTCATTCAAAGGCCTGATTAAAAATGAAAATTTTGGCTTCACTGACCATGGATTTGGTTTAAAGCTTCCCCACCAAGAAGGACAGGAGATGTGATATTGCAAAAACAAGGCCATCAACGTAACACAGAAATAGCAGTGTTGTCAAATATAGGACCTTAAAAACTCGTGCCTGCAGCCTAAATCAACACACAAAGTACATCCAAATACAACAACAGATTTTCATCAGGCTTTAATAAGCTCCACTTTTCTCAGCAGAGCTTATTAGCAAATGATCCACACTACAACCTTTGCACCAGCAGCCAGGAGCTGACTTGAATCTTTCTGACAATGCAATATGAAACAAAAAACCATGTGCCTGAAAAAACACTACTGTCAACATTCCCAAAGAAGTCACTGTTAAAAACAATGTATCAGATCATCCTACTCACACCCCCCTACTAGTGAAAGAAAGCTATTATGAATTATAATAAAATAAATGTAGGCTTCAGCAAAGCCCTGCAAATGTTTCATTTTTTTAAAAGAACTTTGAGATGATGAACCAGATTCTTTCCCAAAAGCAACATATACAATTTCCTTTCTCTGTGTAAGGGCATACTTTCTAAAACTTATCTGAAGGCCCTATTACTCTGAACGATTCCAAAAAATTTCCCTGTTAGAACAAAAAAACCCAAACCCTACAGACAAAAAATCACCACAACAACAACAAAATGTTCACCCCATGAGCAGCCTCAGCATTATCTGTAACCAAATTGCCATGGGAACATGCTCCAGACTGACAGAGAAGCAGGATACAGCTCCCCTTGTCCACACAGCAAAGGAATCTACCATTGCTGAGTCACCCTACTTCAATTTTACATTATAGCAGTATCTACAATTTTGAGTCATGAGTTGCTGGCATGCCTGAAGAAGTAAAACTAAGTTAAATTAGGAATATATGTGACAAACCTTCCACCAAGACCCAAATAATTCCAGCAAGGATTATCAAGAACCAGTTATGAAAAAAACAACTAAAACCAGTCAGAGCTTTGGGGCATTTATTTAAATCAGTTCAGGCTCTGAGGAAAACAGGACTTGAGGGCCACTGTTGAGGAACTAGAACCTATTTAAAGTCCTGTGTTTAGAAAAGCCCTAAAGGTTTTTGGGTTTGCAACAGACACAGAGGGCTTCAGCAGCTCAACTCAGCTCAGGGTTGGAAGGAACTTTAGCAAGAACCTGAGAGCCCAAAGATGCTCTGATAACAGCACAGCTTCTCTAATTTGGAGCAGAAAACTTCCCACACTGCCTGCTGGGAAGATAAAAATTATACTGTCAGTTTCCAGACTTAAAAGAGAAATACTCTGACTTCTCAAAGGAAAAATATTTGATTTTTTTCTTCTGTATTTTTCCAGACATTTTTTTCAACAACCAGTTTGTCTGTGCAAGTAGTTTCTGGAGGACAAAAGAAGAGTCAGTTTTCGTCTACCTCCAAGGGCACAGGGAAACTTGTATTGTATTTTTGCCACCATTTCTAACAAGACAATTTTTTTCCCCTGTTTGGGTCCCTTATTTAAGACAGAAGTTCTAAGTTGGCTAAGCCTCTTAAAAAAATACCTTGCCTGGCAGTAGAGAGGCTTCCATGTTGAAATACTTACCCAACATGGTGTAGAGGTTGCTGAGGATGCGAGCTGGCTGCACTCTGAGGGGATGGATATCAGCAATGCTCTGAACATTGATTCCACGGTCTTGCAAGAGATTCTTAATTTGATTAGATTCTGCCAAAACAGTTACTGCGTAACAAAAACCAAAACCACAAATAAAAACCAATGTTCTACTCTTTAACTGTCTCTACTCAACAAATGCATTTAGCTAACCAAAAAGCCATAAAGACCTCGCTTTTTTCTTAATTTATGGATTCATGAAATCGAAAGGGATTGCAAGAGGGCATCTGACAGATTTTGATTCTGTGTTTCTCAGTATTTCTTGCCATTCCTGTCCACTTTGGACCACAGTGGTGGTCAGAACGGTCAGAAGGGTCCTCTGAGGTCTCTACTCAAATCTCCTGCTCAAAGCAGGAGGTTAAAGCAGGTTCTTAGGGACTTAATCAGTTGCTTCTGATTTCTTGCAGTACCACTGGTTTGGATCACAGAGTCTCTTTTAGCAGAGAATCTCTTCTAGGGCTTTCCCCCCATGGAACAAGGGGAAACATGACCTGAAAATCTTTGTTCTTTTAACACAGCACACTATAACAATGCAGCCAAATCACTGGGGAACAAGTGCTATCACTTGTATAGCAATAAATGTTTCAGAGGACATAAAATTGCAGAGTTAGGGAGAAAAAAACATTCCCTAATCAGAGGAATTTACAATCCAGGCCTGAAACCCAACTCTTGTCCCACTTGAGGTTTTGTCCATAATAAGTGGCTTATTGACTTGGGACTAATAATGCAGTATTCTTCTTTGTATTGTGAATACTTGCCAAAGAATGCTAGAAATAAGCAAGCACTTCTATTTCTACTGGAAATTAAGCATTTCAGAATAATGAAATGCTACTCCCATGAGACACCAACAGGGGGTAAACAAGCACCAGCCCAGGTCACAGGACCACTGACAAAGGCTGCTCCTGATAAATGAGCTGATTGCTCTTTCAGAGCAGTCCAGGCCCTGGAAAAGTCTTTAAGACCTGATCTGCTGGGGTTTGCTCTCTACTTAATTTTCTAGTTTTGGCTGTTCTTGTACAAACTGAAGAGGCCACTCTCTGCAGCAGCCAAAAGCTGGTAAGTCTGGCTGCCTCTCCTCTACATAGAGGGATCCTCCTCACTCAGTGCTCTCTGGTTCCTCTGAAAAGGGGCTACAAGAAACCTGATTAACCTGATCCATCTCCTGTCACTCCTGCTTCTTCTTTCTAGAAGCTGCCAAGATTTGTCTTTTCACTACAAGATTAAATTTGCCACTCTCCAATTCCTGACAAGTCTTAAAATTTTAACAATTTTTTTTTTAAAGTGTCTTAAACCTGATCTTCCCTCCTGGAAAAAGGCAGCTAGGCAAACAGTCCCTTTCTCCTTCTCCCACTGGCATCAACACATCTATGTCTCATCCAAAAAAAAATCCACACTATTTTTAAACATATCTTTCATCTCTCCTGTACACAGGGACTTCACCACCACATGATTCAATTCACACAGAATATTCACAAAACTCCCTCACCTTGTACCACAACATCAGGTTTAAATCCAGTGGAAAATCTCCTGTTTAAGGGATCAATTTCACCTGCAGCAAGAAACCCCTAGAACAAATTCAAAAGAAAGAAAAAAGTATGGAAGCAAAGAGAATTTAAGCAAAAGGCATCTGACATGCAGAATAAATCCCAACCAATTTTCATATTTTTTCAGGACAGCAGGACTTAGAGCCTGATTTATCTACCCTGTCCACTAAGTAGTACGTTCAATAAAAACAACAATACTTTTTTGGAACAACAAGAAAATGGTTCTGACTGACAGAATCTGCATATTTAGAATTCCTATTTCAGAGTTACAGTAACTGACATAATTTTGCCAGGCAAAATTATGTGGTAGCTCCACAAAAATATTCTGTGCTTCCTTTAACTAGTCTGACTTTAATGTGTCTGACTAGTAGAGACATCATGCCATAGAGCAAGGAATAGCCTAGTGGAGCTGAAACAGCACAAAATCCTGGCTCTGGAACAGCCAAGTCAGCCTGGGCACACTCCTCTATTCTGACCATATATCCAGACCATTTGACGACTTACTCAGCTTCATTAGAAATAGACAATTGCATATCTATATTAAAAAAAACCAAAACCTCCCAAAAGCTCAGAGTCAGCCTTTCATGGTTTCTGTATATGTTTCTATTGGAAAACACACTGTCCCGTACCTGTCAACTAAACTGTACTTAAAGTCCAAGCCATCTCAAACAAAATGAAATACAAGTTTATCTACTATGCAAGAAATAATTACCTCTGCTAACAGGCAGCTCAGGACATACAATGATTGGCCCCAAAGATGTGGCAACTTCCCCACTGGGACACGATCCACTGAGTGAGGATTTTCATACTCCTCATCCACCTGAAAACAAATACATAAGCAAGAAAAATTACCCTAAAGTTGTGAAGAACAATCAATAACATGTAAGTATTTGCAGACATACAGTCTAACATCTACCCTTTCTAGCCTGCCTTTACTACTGACATTGAGATGTCTTGGTTTCACTTTTAAGGCTACATGTTTTCTGGGACAAGAACTGTGCTTCCTTTTTGCACCTCTTTCCACCCTTCAGAGCTGGAGGATGAATGGGGACTCTGCATGCAATTATAGCTTTGGTATTAGCTCTTCCACTTTCTTCTCACCATGCCTTTGCTGCCTTCCCTCTGGGCTGCTCATAGAGTTATGAAAAACTGCTTTCCAACCCCTTCCAAGATGACACTTTAACTTCATTTATGTCTATCCAGCTTTCTGAAGCAAAGGCGCTTTTCAATATAAAGATTATTCCACCTTTCCTGTGTTAGCAAGGATGGTCAGTAGAAAAATTAAGAGCAGACTTATTTATTTAGAAAAACTGCCTTAGTTTTGCAGTAGACAGATCTATTGAGGGCAGGGCAAACACCCTCCCAGCTTATATCTTCAGGCAGTCGTTTCATACTTTTTTTATAGACAGACAAAATCTACCCTGTTTATGTGACATGTTTGTCAGATCATTATCATCATATCAAAATTCACAAGAAGGCTCTGGACTCTTACACGCTTGTTCCCACTAGGAAGGCAATTCAGTTTCCACCTCAGATCTGCGAGCAAGGCATCAGCTGTCGGCTGAGCAACTCAGACCAACCCAGGAGGCTCCACACCCTTAGAGAGTGAGGGCTGACAAGTCTGGAGTGGGAGAAGAAGTTGGCAGGGAGGGATACAAAGGCAAATAGCATGGAAGAGCACATAAGCTCATCTGAATGTCTCTGTCACAATGGGAGAATGAAATAAACAGTAACAGTAGAGGTGGGGGAAAAGAAAATACCCAATACAACAAAACAAAAATCCCAACCCATACCCTAATCTATTTGAAACCTGTCTCCAATACATGCTCTGGAAAAGGGCAGCATAATCAATCACTCGACTACACAGGCAGGACAGTCTGTACTTTATTTCTTCTTTGAGCTTCAGTTCCTAAGTCAGTATCAACCCTTCTTAAATATATGTCTCGCTCTTAGGATGTAAAATTTTAGACCTGCTGTAATATTTCCACAGACACTCAAATTTACAAGTAAAAAATGCAACCATCTGGAAGCCTAAAGTATACCATTTCTCAGCAGGAGCTGTGAGAGGTCTCTTACTTTTTTAAATAATATGCAATAGTCATTTTTTATTGTTGGTTTAGATTCACCAGACACAGGAGAACTGTAAGACTGACATTCCTCTTGGTCTCTCCACTTTGCATACTGAAGTGGACGCTGCATTTTCACAATACCTTTTCTGGAGGGACTGCGTACAGTTCAGGCATCAGCACTAATCCGTTCTTCTCTCTGATAAGTATTCCTTCCAGAGCCTCTCTGTACTCTTGTACCTGGAATTATTTTTAAAAGAGAGTAAGAATTCACATAACAGTTTTATAAATTGAAACAATGAAGTTAAAGTACTTTTGAACAGTACTTTTCTGCTGAAGTTCATATATTTTAAAAAAGGGGTGGAGGAATCATGACTTGCTGATGGAAGAAGAGACTTCAAATTATCAGAGACCGTTTCAGCATCTCAGTGTTACCAGAAACATGAACACTTGTCTTCAATTTGTAACACACTGCTGCAGTACAAAACTTCCAATATACTCCTACTGAGAAGTCACTGGAAAAGATCCTACATGGAATTTTCTATGCATGACAGTGCAGTGACACAGACATCAGACTGCCAGTATCTGTCAGAGTGTAAAATGTATAAATTGTTAGCTGCATGCCAGACACATTTGTCTGTGGGTTACTGAATTCTGCTTTGTAGGATTGGAAAATCAGTTTCTCTTAACTGATTTGATTACACTTTTGTCATAAGGAAAGCTTAAAATAGATTTAAACTGCTTAACAGTATCTAAGTTCACTGAACAGCAAATTCTCTTCTTCTTGTGTTGTTAGACAACATATTAGGAACAGGAATAGCAGACTGATAAGAACATGTAATACATTTTCTTTTTACCAGATTCCTTAGTTCGTTCCATTTATTAACTATCCATTCCAAGCTTTTACTTAGAGGAAAACTTTTCAAGCACTATCAGCACCTGCCTCAGAAATGCTCTTTCTGCTATTTCTGAGTACAAAGTAAGGCAGACACAAATTCACATTATGGTACACTTACATTTTCAGTATCCTGTCCCTCTCCACTCTTTTTGAGTCCTCAGGGTGCTTGTTTTTCTAGCAAAACCATTTGTTTGCAGCAGTAATTGGGGACTAGACACTGACATGAGTGTCTCAGTGACTCACTCAGCTATGTTTAAACAGTGGAAACTGGGAGCAATTGCCCTGACCATGCCCTAGAACAGTCCATCTGCACACCATAAAAACAACCAGGTACACACTGTCCCAGATAATCCAACAAAGGTCTAGAGACTGCTTCATGAAGTGGTATTTTATTGGCAGGACTGAAGTTTCAGCAAACTTTCTGATTTTCCCTCTTACAAAATAATGCCATTTCTCTCTTCACCAGACTATTTTTACTGTGTTCAGGGAAACAGTTTATGTGTCTAGTGTCAGTAAGAATTTCACTCGATTTGCAACATCTGATACAGAAAGAGAGTCTTTGGTCTGAAATTCTCTGAATTGTTTCTGATGACATTTCAATTTTTTAAGGAGTTTAGCAATCTCTGATCCCTCTGCATACTAGGCAATTTTCAATCACATATATTTTTTATTTCTTTCAAGCTACCAATCTGCAGAAGTTCCAGTATGAATGCATTTAGTCCTGGCTACTTGCTGCTCTTTAACTAACCAACACTCCCCAGGTGCCACCATAACCTTTGGAGGGCTACAATCAATTTAGTTCCACTGACCTCTGGATGTCTGACACAGTAATGGCATGCAGTGACTTAGAGAACTAGTGAAAATGAAATTGCTCTACATAAGCCAATCCCAAATCTCTCTGAATGTACGAAAAGACTGAAAGTACTACGAATCTTGTTCTCAGCAGCCAAGCCAGAGAGGTTTGGGAAAAAGAAGCTTGTCTCATCCTGAAGTAATTGTGAAAGCAGAATCAAGGTTGGTGATAAGACAAAACCAGGCTAATAAACCCTGTTCAGCCCAGCTTTACCACCCCAGCTAACAGAGCCACTCAACCTGGCAGGGAGAGGACAACCAGGTCCCAGTGGACAACCCTGCTGCCTCTACCATGTCATGAACTCCCCAGGAAGGTGAAATTGGCTGAAGACTATTCCACTCTGCTGGTGGGGTATCCAAATGATACCCAAAACAAACACGGAACAAAGTTACAAAATACTGTGGGTAAATGGTTTTGCAATTTGAAAGTAGTTTCTTCTTTCCTCACCTGGATTTTGTCCTCATTAAATATTCCATCAATTAGGAAGTATGTCCAGAATACTGGCCATTCACATTCAATATTCTCAAACAGCTTGAGCTCAGCAGGATCATAGTGCAGCCTGCTTGGATCCTAAAAAATTCAACCACACTCATTTAGTCACAGTGCTAAATTAGTCACTTATATTCCAATCATAATGGCAGCCTATTTTATACAAATTAAAGCACAGAAACCAATAAACCCATCAGAAATAGCTTCCATGCAGTCTCTTGGCTTCTTTGTCACATTCACTCTCAAACTCATTGAATGGTTCTCCAGACAAATCAATCCTTCCTGGTCTCAGAATCTAAGTGTCTCCCAAATGATCTTGGCTCTGCCTTGGTTCAAAGATAATTCAGGATGTTTCAGAAACACCACTTCATCTTAAGCACCATAAGCATAGCTAAGGGTTAATTTCTTACAGAATTATCAATTAAGTTCTGTCCTTAATAACTGATTTTCAAACCCTTAGCCTCCCTCAAATATGTGTCCCTTCCAGGGTGGATACCTGGATTACCGCCAAATCCACTAAGATGTCTTAGCAGTGATGGAGAACTTCACCCCTTCATGGAAATAAAACAAAATATGTCTATAAAGAAGAGAGAAAATGCTTCCTATGTGCCTACTGAAAATATTCATCAGAAGTACCTCTCTGGGTGTCTTGTAACCATCTCGGAGAAAGCGACAGCAGCCATAGCGGCCCTATAAAAACAGACAACATTACTGAAAATTTCACACACTCTTCTTCCTCACAGACTAACAGCATAAAAGTATGCGCTGAGTTTTAGGGGTCACTTAGGGATCTTTCTCCCTCTCTTCATGCACAGATGAATTAAGTCTGGCAACCCTTGTTTAACTAGAATTTTTGGTTTAGAAAGAGGTTCTGCTTCTCTCTTAGGAAAACAAAAATAAAGTAAATCCTTACCTGCAATTTGGATATGATTTCACTCTTGGTTACATTAACAAGGTTGAGATCTTCCACTGCAAAAGCTGGGTAAGAAATAATAGAGAGAAGGCCAGCATCTATCTCCTTTGACGTGGACGCCCTTGGCAACATGGAGTACAGAATAGACTGAGCAAAACAAGAACAGGAGAGAGGGATGTAAAACAATTTGCCTACTTCAAAAAACTGTGTCAAGCGCAAATGAGACTACACTATTTGCAAACTGACAAGAGAACCCTGTGCAGTTATTTTTAACTGAGTTAGCATGAGAATGCTTCACACTACTTCCACATGATCTACTAGAAACAGGGTGAGCAGCACAGCCTGAAGCCATCCTTATTACATTATGTTCTTGCTTTAGTTAATCAACATTTCATTTAAAAACAAAGGGGAGAGGGTGTTAGGTTTTGCCCTCATAAAGGAAAGAGCAGACTAGTTTTTACCTGACAGTGTTCTACTTCATCAGGAAGAACGTGAATCACTGATTTGTGCCCTCCATGAGCTCCAAAAAGATCTAGTTCATCAATTGCTTCCAAAGCAGCCTTCAAAGAAAACCAAACCACAACTCAAAATCATTAAATACCTTTTCAGCCATGTATACACCCTACAACCTGTGCTTAACCTCTGGAAATTACATAAGACAGAAGTTTGCTCCGCAGACTATTTTTTTCAACTTTAAATGGAAGCTTGGCAATATTTTAGAAAAAGTAACTATTTCTGGTTTTCATCTAGTAGGATACAGCACTGATATGCTGGTGATTCTTCCTACAATTTAAAGGCAAAGCAAAAAACTCAGGAGCTGGGTTTCCACTGAGACATCATCTAAATAGTGACGTACTTAGTAAAAAATGCTTCTCCTGTCCTATATTCCAAAATAGCCTCCTCTATCAGTGTGGGGCCAAGACCAGCAGTTTCTCCCTCTTGCAGTGCACACAAGATCTAACAAATCCAGTTGCAAGGTAAATACACCTTTGACCTTAATGATATTTGTCTTCTGTCTGTCCTTCAGACACCATGTAATGAAGTATTTGTCAATTACACATTCACATTTATGGCCTTCTGAGCTTCATTTAATATCTCTGTGACCCTGTTCTATGAGGGAACCAGAAATACCCACTTTCTTTTAAGTATATCTTCATTTATTTTTCTCTCTAAACTACTTGTAGAAAATTTCTTAAACTGATATTCTGCTGTTTTTTAGAATTTACATCTGACTTAATCTTACCATGACAACATCACATATGACACTGAGGCGGGAGAATTAAGGAGGAGGGAAAGAAAACCAGAGGCCACTTTATAAGACTGCATCTTACTGAATCTGTCAGATTCATGGTTCAATTTATCTGGTACCCTTCTTGCAATCCCTGGAACAACTGTGCTGAGGTCCTTCAATGAGAGCCATTATCACAAAGATTTCACACTAAAAAATAACAGAGCAGCCATGAAGGAGGTGTCAGGAAGGCATTCTTACTTTGGCCATCCCTACGGAGCTCGCGTTCAGTTCAGGGATTCCTTGGTTTGTCTTATCACCACGTTCCCAAATTCCATAATCCTGCAACAACATCACCAAGAAAAAAATGGCAAGATTATATACAAAAACAATGTTTTCCCCCCTTGTCTCACAACAAATCCACAACCCAACATGAAGTTAGTTTATTGTTTGCCTTCAAAAAAAAAAAAAAAAAGAGAGAAAAAAAGAAAATAAAAAAAAGAAAAAAAAAGAAAAAAAGAAAAAAAAAAGAAAAAGAAAAAAAAGAAAAAAAAAAAGAAGAAAAAAAAGAAAAGAGGCTCCAAGTCTCCAAAGAGACCCTTCTCATGTACAAAAAGCAGCACACAAAAATATACTCCAGCAGGATCAGGTATACAGTCATGAATCACTGCCTGCACAGAACACACAAAGCCTTTTATCCCTCCCCCATGCATGTTTCTCCCCATGTCCCTTCAACTTGTTTTGCTAATAATCTGCCCTTTTTAGAAAGGCCCACAAGACTTTTAATTACATCTCAGGAAATATTATTAATTATCAATAAAAGCCCCTGTTATTATGATAGAACAAGTATACCTCATCCATGCAGCAGTAAATCCTCCACAGCCTTCCCAGCATCTCCAAAGATACTGCTCACAATGTAAATTACTGACAGGTTCTGATATTTTCTCGTGGAAAAAACAAGTCCCTTTTTTACTTCTCCAGCAATAAATAATTTTCCACCCACACCTGAGCAGTGTTCAGATGATTTACATATAAATAACTACTTACAGCAACTTTGTAGGCAGCTTCTATGTAAAAAACAAGATTCTGGATAAAGGTAACTTCATCAAGGGTGAAGATAATACGTAGCCCTGATCAAAAGAAGGGGAGAGAATAATTATACTGTATCAGAACTGCAATAGTTACTCTTCAGTGAGTTTCATGCTTTTGTTCATTTGCTACCAACCCCTGCCCACTGAAATCAGAGGAAAAACTCATGCTCATTTCCAAAGGACAGGCAGCAAGCCTCAATACCTGCTAGTGACAAAATACTTCAAACCCCACCAATACAGACTGTTTCAAAGACCAACCAAAACCCACCTCTGTGAGGGTGACATTCAGACTGTGGGTATAAGGCACAGACACCTGAGCCAGCTCTGGCTCTCCAAAACAGTGCATAGCAATTCCCGCAGCTCCCCAGCCCTCTGCCTGCTTAGTGCTCTTCCTAGGAACTTTCAGGATGGGCAGACACCTGCTCTGCAGGGATCAATTGCAAGGGGCTCCAAGGACAGAAAAACACATAAGGAAACAAATCCTTATCCTCACAGGAGGGATACAATTAAGAAGAACACAGGATAAAACAGCACCAGTAAGAGAAGAAACACTGATGGCCCAAGTGGCACCTGACTTGATGTTGCCACTCTCTGAAGAAACCTGGTTGTCCAGTAGGGTGCCCTACGAAATCTTTAAACATGAGACTTCTCTGACACGACTCTAAGTATCTCCTGTATTTGATGCCAGTAAACATCAAGGGAATAGACATTGCCAGTTACTAGAAATATGAAATTCCAAGTCAGTCATATCTCTTTTTCAGAGGAACGTTACTTGCTTCTGAGCAATAATTATGTAAGGACCTTTGAAGCTAGTTACTACTTTTTTTTTCCTTTTAAAATAAAAGTTGGGATAGAAAAGACTGCAACAATAGGCAAAAATATCTTCTGCTTACCTGATGCAGTCATCTGTGCCAAGAAGAGCAGATAAAGGGAAGTTGCATCCACTTGCAGATGCCCCCACTGGTCGTCCCCAACCACCGTGGCACAAGTTGCAGAGTTATACTTGGCGTGGAGGCAGTCTTTGGTACTCTGAGTGCGTTTGAACTTCTCTACCTTATCTACCTAAAAAATATCACAAATTTCAAATCTGAAACATTTTGGAAGAAATTCTCCAAACTATTTCAAAATTAACAACTTTTCTTAGGTGAGGACAAACTTGAGGTCTTAATTCCTGTTACCTCACTTCAGTGTTTTAATTGATCAGAGGGCTTAAACAGAATTCTGACTGAAGTCTTTAGACTCCAGTTAAATCCATATCTCTACAGGAAAGAATACAATTAAATTATCTTGTTGAGTTCAGATCTAAACTACAGGCATGCATCTTAGTGAAAATGAATTTGCAAAGGCAAAACTCTGATTTGCTACAAGCACAATCTCAAAACGCTGCTTGGACAAGAACTGGAAGCAAGGTCAGAGTTTTGCTTAAAAGTTTTAAGAAGGCTCCCTACACCATCATCTGCACACATGCAAAACAAGTGACCCTGCAGAGAGACAAGAACCACATGCTTCAATGAAATGCTTTGTAAATACAATATCTACTAATTCAGCTCAATCCTATGGCATTACCTGTCTCATCATGCACTGCAAGAGGCCCCGCATCAGCTTCACAACATTCTGCAGGAACAAAACAGACCAGTGACACTTCCAGCCTCATCAGCTCTTAAAAACAACATTCAAAAGTGGCAAAGTTCACACCCTCTACTAATGTCCTGCCAAAAGTTAAAAAAAAAAGCATATTTGCTTTTTCTTTAAAATACACTAATCAGATTTTATTCCTTCATCCCTATGTAGGAGAAGGAATCTTTTCCCAAAGATCCTCTGTAAACAGTGGAACAACTCTCTGGTCCTTCTATCCAGCTAAAGGAAGTAAGAGGAATGGTATGTCTTTTAATAATACTAATAATAATTTTTTGAGTGACAGATCCAGGGAACACTGATAGGTGACTGCAAGACATTGACATAATTGCAAGACCTGTGGAGCTTCTTCCACTCTTTACAGAGTACAACAAAAAGCAAGTGACTAATAGAGAAAGGGCCTTAAGTGTGACTGTAGAGAAGTGCAAGATGGTGCATTAAATAAAGAAATCAACTTCATCTTTTTACCCCAAAAACATAGCCCCAAACTATGATCATTCAAACTTAGTCAAGGTTATTCTGTTACCAAGGATCTCCTTGGTTTGAGCAGGACATACCAACAAAAAATTTACCCAGTGACTCCAAAACAACAGCAGGACACTGACAGACCCTCATTTCCCACCCACCTCTGTCTACACTCTCACTTCTGATACTCACTTAGCCAGCTGCAGCTTTTAGTATTTAACTGTGTGAGTTATGTCCCCTTCTGATTGTCCAGCACAGATCTTATCACTTTGGAGATCGTTACCTTCTCTGCTTTCATCAAACACACCTGCACACCATGCATAACCTCCGTGCACATTCCAAGGGCTGCTACTTTAAATGGCAAGTTTCTCTATATAGGGAAGAACAGTCTAGCAGATAAATTGCTGCAAGATCCAAGCAGCCTAGGCCTGATTTTCTGCTCCACAATACATCTCATGAGGGACCTCAAGGTTTAATCAGAGAAAGGCTTTTAAATCTGGGCACAAAATCTCTCAGAAGCCTAATTTTCAACAATCAGCCAACTGATGGAAGTTTGACTCCTACACATTTATGTTTTTAGTTGAATTCAGATGTCAGCCTCTCTGCCATCCAGTTCTTCAAATCCTCCTTGCCAGAGTGTTGCCTGGGACACTGCACTGATGTTGCTGCCTTTGAAACAAGACACGTACTCCAGGCTGGGAAAACCCTGCCAGGTCCCAGAGTGTGAATGCACTCTCCAAAACCACTGCAGTAAGAAAACTCAAAGAGCAGAGGAAGTGGTTTATGCCGGGCCTTGACGCACCTGCTCGAGCTCGTAGGCTTTGGCTTTGTCCTCATCCCGGTCCGCGTTCTTCCGATAGGCCATGCCCAGCCCCCACACGGCCAGGATGCTGTAGATGTTGTCCCGCACCCAGGCATCCTTGTGGTCCGTCCCGGCTGACAGCAGCCCTGTCACTGGGTTCTATCCACAGCACAAGGAATAAAGAACAAACGTTACCACCTTAAATGCCAGCTGGTAAGAAGCACCACTTCTTCCTGTATTAAAGGGCAACAAAACAAAGATGATTTCACGCTAAGTGCACGCTGTGGTTGCTCATGGTTTGACAACAGAAGTGAGATCCCATCCTGCTTTCCCAAACTCACACAAGTGAAGTGCAACATTTATTTGAATGCCTCAGGTTGTAAAGTTTACAGCATCCAGCTAGACATCCTCATCCACACAGGACTAGTAGCTAAGTCACTGAGTGAAATTCGGAATACATCAAGGAAATGGAAATTTTAATTTTACATGTTTATGAGGAAAAGATGGTACCGAGTTAATGCTAGAAACTGCATATGGGATGCATTCTTCTCTATGCAACTGGTCTGTGGCATAATCTTGAGAAAGTAAAAAATCACTAGTGATTTTCTAGGAGATTAAAAAAGTATTTCTATATATCTGCCCTCTAGTTTATGACAGCTAAATGAATGCAAAACCTTTTTTATATCCTCCTTTGGAAAATGTACAGGAAAAAAATTCTGAAGGTGGTGAAAAGCAGCACTGTCTGAAAAGTACACTGAGTAGTCCCCTGCATCCCAAATACTCCATTAAATTTTTCATGGCATCATTAATTCCCATCATTTCACTATCCTTAATATTTTAGACCATCTTTCTTGGCTGTACATTCTTGACTAACCAAAAAATGAGAAAAAGAGGCAAAAGGTCAATAGAACTTCCAATCAAATCAAGCCTTCACAGAAAATTTCAGTGAAGGAAGACCAGTTGCCAGGGTTGGTGTGACAAGGGGCAAAGATTACAGTGGTAAAGATAAGTAAAATTTAAAAGGCTACATCCACCAATTTTTTATTTCTCCCACACACTGGTTCACTGAATGCATTATTTTTAAGGAAGCTGGTTTGAGGGGGAGGGGCTTTAGTTGCAATTTCCTGGACTTTGCATGTGACCACTGAGCACCACCGGGGTGACAGCCTGACCGACATGACCCAGCACAGCCAGCGCTGTTGTTGTGGTTTAATACAGCAACGCTCAGTGGCTCACTGAGAGTAGAAATGAAGTTCTGCTGCAACAGCCCTGCCTCAGCAAGGTCTTCACAAACCAAATAACAGCTGAAGGGTCTCCTACTCATCTGTTTGATAGGGAAAGTAGCACATATGAATGCAAACAGCTTTAAAAACTTCTTTTTCATCTTGAAAAGTCAAACAAGGCGTAACAGAAGTCGCAGTTCAGCACTGTGCCCATATGACAAAACCCAGGGTCTCAAAAGGCAGACTTGCATACTCCCAACATTTGTAGAAGACACTTTGTTTCCCTCCCGCCTATGCAGGACAACAAATGTCTATTCACCTGCAGCCCTGGCTTGCTAAAGATCACTCTGCTGTCTGAGTAATGATCATTTTGGTTTATTTTTTCCTACTCTCCATGCTGGGTTTGCTGCCAGTTGGAAAAAAAAAAAAGTCTCTGGGTACCAAAATGGAAATCCCAGAGAAATGGCTCATCCAAGACTTTAAAAGCCTATTCAGCTCCTAGGGAGGGACCTGCCTACCTCAAGAGGCTGTATTAAACACATTCAAGGGCAGCTATCGCTGTTTCAGCACCTTTGATTCCTCTATAAGTTGGTCCCAGCTTTTGGGGGGCAGTGGGGCTGGCTCTAATGGACTGACAACACATTAATGTCTTTACTCATGCACATTGAGAGTGTTAGCAGAATAACAGAATATACTACTTAATATTTTCAGTGGTTTTGATTCAGCTTTTTTAGAAGTGTTTACTCTTAAAAACTACAATTACTTTCTTCTGTTACCTGCTGACACCATATGAAAACCACAACCCTTACAAGGTGCTAAAGAACCCACAGAAACACTGAGTGCACTTAATCCCACTGATGTCAAAGGGATTTTAGCTTAATTAGTAGTTCACAGTACGACATCTACGCAGTGATGGCTAATTAGACTAGCAGATCTCATCCTGCAAATCACACTGCACATAAGATCCACGGAGCAAAGAATTTTATCAGCACCATGGGCTGCCAGCTGAGAGCACTGCAACAGAAAGCTGATTGCTGGACTAAGACTTTAAACTGTTCTCATGCCCAATCCTATTTGTAAATTTATCTGTCAATCTGGAGACAAAAACAATCCCCAACAGCCCAAACCACAAAACACATCAGTTCCTACAGGGCAGCAGGTGTTAATAAGAACTTCAGCAGTACAGGCACAAAATCAGCGGGGTTCTAACCTGTGCAGCAAAGCAAGTAAGCTCACACTGAGCATCTTGCTGAATGGTGGAAGTTAAACAGATTGTCTCATTGATCTGTCAGATGAAAACTGAGGTAAGCTCTAGCAAAGCTTGCAGATTTGCTTGTGAAACTGGATGTAATGTGATGTGAATCTTGGGGATAGTCCAGTGCAGGGCCAGGAGCTGGACTTGATCCTTGTGGGTCCTTTCCTACTCAGCATATTCTGTGATTCTGTAATACAGCTGAGGTTACCCATAAAGGTTTGAGCTTTCCTTATCAGGTCCATATGCTTTTCACTTTTAGTACTGTAGCAATACTTAAAATGTACGTAGATGTTAAGTTTTACTATTTCTTAATCTTAAGATTCACATTTTTTTCTTATTCAATTTAACAGGTGTAATAAGCAGCTGAGAACATCCTTCTGGTGGTGCTTTTCAAGGTCTGCTCTGCTACAGCACCAAAGCATCCCTCTGTCCCCTGTCCCTGGGGGTACATGCAATGGCTGGCAGACTCCACACAGATAGGAGCCAGTCTGGTCATAGCCTCTTTTTACAACCTTTAACAGGATCATAACTATCACTGTGCATGCTCCAGGGACTGACCAGCACAATGCAACATCTGCAAAACAGCAAAAAGTTTGCTACTGACCTGATCCTGCAAGGTGCCACACAGAGAAAACTGTCAACTCTGGTGCAGGGTCTGGTTCTGTCCTTTGAACACATCTGCCTGGTAGCACAGACACCCTGCATTAAAAATTGCCTCTAAAATCACATTGATTTAGAGTGATTGGAACAAACAGACCAATTGCTGCTCCCGAGAAATCTGGCTCCTGGTGTATTAAACACCCGATGAAAGCCCAGTGTTGTGTGCACACTCCATGTTCCCCTGGCCGCCCCTCACAGAGGTGAGCCTGTCACTGCCCTCCCTCAGAGCACAGCAGCCGATGTGCCAAGCCTGCACTCCAGCAGCTGTGGGTGTGAGCTGCAGGGTCACAGTCACACATCACCCTCTGCTGAGCAGTGGCACCTGAGAAGCGTTTTAAACACCTTCTGGTTCTTCTCCCAGGCTGCCCCTGGGAAAAATAATGGCTACAATTCACCTCCCTGGCTCCTTCCTGACAAGCACTAAGAAGGCACCAGGGAGCAGCAGTGAAGCAGCAGCCCAGCCCAGCCAGCCACACACTATTCTGCTCCCACAGCAGGCACAGTTGCACGTGGCCCAAAGACAACCCCTCCTAACTTGCCCAAGCAAGCACTGAATCTCTACACCCGGCTGAACACAACATTTTCAATCTGTCGCAGTGAAAAAAACAGAAAGAGTATAAATATAGGAAAAAAAAAATCTAGAAATGTGCCTTGAGCATCTCTCTGGGCCGTCTTCTGATACCACTGATCCTCTGCCTTGCTGCTAGCCTGTGACTTCCTTCCTACACAAAGAAGAAAACTTACTTATCTCCTTTCCCCACCTCTGAATTCTTGCAGACATTGAGCCCTTAGCGGAAAAGGCAATACACAACCATGAACACATGAATACATCCCAGCACTGTAAATAACAATTACAAAATTCTGGGTTACCAGTACGAACTCCTGTCTTATCACTTACTTACCCTTTTTACTATTGTTAAATATTAATATCCTCAAGGCACAGCTTTGATGGGGGATGTTTGAGCTCTGAATCTCACAGGCTCCGTATCTCCCCTAATGGAAGCTGTTATCAGCATCCTCATCTTAGAAACAAGGAAATCAAGGCAGACACTGGAAGCCAAAGTGACTTGCCCAAGGTCATTCTGCTGACAACAGGCAGCACCACTCAAAGCATCTCCTGCACCCCAGCACAGCAAGGGCAAAAAATTATCTTCTCACACCACTTATACATATGTTTTTACTGGTTTACAATAATTAGTACACAAACACCAATTCACAGGTGTTTGGACCCTGTGCCCAAAACAACTGTCAGTGACAAAAATCTTACTGACCAAAGTGCATTTGGGTCCCAGCCTCTTCTTTCACTTTTCTTGCAACTCTCATCAATGAAGCATATTCAGTAACCGATCTGTGCAAAAAACCCTGTTGCTTATCTTTATGTAGTGGACTGTTTTAACCAAAGCACGACACTGCCGAGCACCTTCTGAGTCCTCAGTGCCCACCTGGGTGAAGCGAGCACGCTAAGCAGAGAGCACTGCGCTGACCAAAAAACACAGGTTGGCTTTTGCCAACCACCCCCGCTATCTTCCTTCTTTCACTGCTCGCCGGTGTGGGCAGCCCCGCCCGACGATGCAGAGCCTCAGCAGTGCGGACAGCGGGAGAACAGCCTGGAATCTCTGGGACGTGCCCCGCCGCACACACGTGGGATCCGCACCGCGCTGTGCTGACAGGAACGGCACAAAGTCCTGCTCCGAGCCCTTATGTCAGCGGGGCGTAACGCGGCTGTTCCCGTGTGTGTGTGTATACATATACACATACAGTGTGCACAACGGGTGGGTGCGTATCACATGGCCACGAACACATTGCATACACAGTATTATTATTATTATTATTATTTGCCAGCCCAAACTCGCTGTGTTTTCCACACGCTTTCCAAGGCGCACTTACACAAGCACTCCCTCATCCACCACCGCCTCAGCACTCCCTACGCTGCTCCGCAGGCGGCAGCGGGAGATGCGCACAGGAGGCCGTGCACCGGCCGGGGGAGGGATGCTCGTGTCCCTCCTGCAGCCCCCGGCCCCGGCCGCCGCCCCGTGTCCCGGCACAGCCCCGGTACAGCCCCGGCACGGCCCACCACCCCCAGCCCCGAGCAGGCGTCCCGGGGCAGCGGCTGCTCCTCACCTGATGGCAAAGGATGGTCCGCTGGACAAGCCGGGCGTAGCCGTCCAGGCGCACCCCCGAATTGCTGCGGCTCCTCATGGCCTCACGGCCGGCCCGGCGCCGCTCCGGGCGGCGGTACCCGGAGATGGCGGCGGCCTCTCCCCGCCCTCACGGCGGGGCGGGGCGGGGCTGGCAGCGGCCTCCGCCCTCAGGCACCGCGGGGACACCGCAGCACTAGGGCCGAGCAGAGGAGGGGCCGCCGGGCGTGACAGAAGCCCGCCTGCATTTGTAAAAAATAAAATCGATTTAATACAACCTCTTCGTAAGTTCGTAAAATAAAGCTGAGAAGGCCAGAATAGTTGTTGGAAGCTTTTCTTTCCCCCAGCCTTAGAAACTCCACCGTTCTGACTGAATGAAAGAAAAAAAAAAGCAGCAAGACTTTATCATGTTTTCACACCCCTTGGCTTTCCCACTTAGCAAAGAAACAAGACTTTCAAGGGAAATGAACCCGCTCTTCCCACAGGCGCTCCCCAGAGGCACCGAGCAAGGCAGGCTCCTCGATTTGCCCTTGCCTGACTGCAGCTCCCCAAGGGCAGCGAGCAGGAATAAGGGATGACGTGCCAAGAGAACCAAGGGCTAGAAATTTACGAACACTTAAAACACCACAAACCAAGACGTTACATACAGTTGCAAACCCTTCACATTCCCTCTGCGCTCCTGGCAACAGGAAGAAAAACAGTGTCAAGTACGGGTAGGTGCTGAAGCTCGGAGCAGATATAGAGTAGCTGAAGGTGTGTGATTCACTCAAAATTTGGAAAGGATTTTTTCCGTTGTCTTTTTTTTTTTTTTTCCCCCTCATGTGAAATTGTAGCATTAATAGAAATTGCTATTATAACGTTTCCTTGCTGTGCTTCCTTCATTGAGTGTGTAACTGACAGTCGTGGTTGAGACAGCAGGGCTCACAGACGTGTTCGTTCCCTTGGTGGCCGTCGGACAACACCTCTGCAGGTTCTGCACAGCAGTAAAGAGGACAGAGCTGGGAGGTTCATCGTCTCCGTCTGCCAGATCCCTGCGGTGAAATCTGAGCCGTGCCAAAACATGGACCAGTTCACTCTTCCCCTGAGGTCCGCACCAGCCTTCTTCTTCACGGCCCTTTTTTTTTACAGAGCCTGCACTTAGGGACGACGTTTGCTGAGCAGGGTGGTGCCACGACAGGTTGCTGTTTATCTTTGACTAAGCTCAAAACCTCCTTACAGATCCCCGAGTTAGCTTTGCAGCCACAAGCTAATGCACAGAATTTTACTTTTTTCCCGAGCCCTGTGTGTGGTGGCTAAACAATGTCCAAGAAACCAAGTACCAAAAGGATACTGTAACACCCAAAGTAAAAACACATTTTCAGCTAGATTGAGGATGATCATTTTTTACTGAGCTAAAATAATATGCTGGTGTAAGTGCAAAATTTTACTACAATATGTGCATGCTATTAAGTGGCAAAGTCAGAAAGGACTCCCCACTCCTAGGAATATATAAAAATAAAAATTATTTCCAGAATTCTAACAGATTTTAGTGTGCAAAATTAAAAACAAAAGGAAAACTCCGAGCTGGTCAGTGACAGTGGAATATGTGTACTCATAGGGAATTTAATTACTGATGCCAAACTCAGTTATGTGCTTTTGTTCATAGCATTGTGGGAGAGCTTCAGCAGACTTGAGGGCAGGCATTGACTGGACAGATTTATGCCAGAGTTTTCTCTGCTAAAATCCAGATCTGCTAGAACCATGAAAGGTAAAACATGTAGCACACAATAAATGCAAAAGCTGGGACAGCTTTTTCTCCAAGAGGTTACGTACTGTGGATACTGTAATCTGAAGAATTGTAACGCAGCCCAGTATTAACAACACGTTTATCTAAAAGAAAAAGTTTCTATATTTTGTGTTGTACTTGCTGCAAATTTATTACTTTTTTTTTACAGTTGAAAATATAAATATAAGAACATTAAATAAATTTACAAGAAACACTGCAAAGGCAATTAGCCAAATAGTTAAAGCATTCACAGAAATGTATTCCAGCTACTAGCATTCCAGGATGGGCTTTTACCAACATGAAGCTAAAACCCTGTGGATAAACACAACAAATACTTTAAATTATCACCTTAAAAGCATAGTCAGAGTAATCTTGGGCATAAGTGACTGAAAGAACACATGTGTTGCCCACAGAACCACAACAGGGTTTGAGTACTGAGGAGGTTCAATTGCTCACTACAACAGAACCCCAGGTAAGAGGCATGTAACTCATGCTTTTGGTTGAGGAGAGTGTTTTCAGGGCTCCCCACCGAGCCCTCTGGGAAAATAAAGAGCTTGCTCCTTTTCTGCATGCACCTGCTTCACACAGCCCCCTTTACAGGGCCTGGTACTCTGCAGTCCAGCACCAGTTTGTCCTAATTTGCTCTGAGAGCATCCAACCTTTGCCCAAGAATGCAAATTGAAAAAGCAGTGGCCACAGCTGCACATGCATATGAGGAAGAGGAGGTAAAACCAGGGCTTAGGCCGATTTCTGTTCAGGAGGAATCTTCACAATGTTGTATGGGCTTTGAGCTGTTTTACATGAAGAGCCAAAATCCATTTTTTCAGGTAAATATCACAAGGGGAATGAAATTTTACTTCAGCAATTACTGAGCTAGCGCCTCAGTATTTGGTTTGCCAATGAAGAGCCAAAGCACAAGCACAAATACTCATTAGAATAGTTCAAGAGCTGCCCCTTAAAAAATGGCCATGCAATGAAACAAACAATTTCTCAGCCACTAAATGTAGTAGCTGTCATTTATTGTTTCTATATTTTCTTCAACTCCACTCCCCTCCCCCGCAACTTTCTCTACTTTCATCATTGCAAATGAGGAATGGCAGTGTGTTTAATCTCACCATTAAAGATAAATACTGATCCTGGTGAAATCAATGACAAAAACTGATTCATTTACTCAAGCCACCAACACAACTTAGTTGTACTTAATAACCTACTGACTACGTTATGTAACACTCCATTCACAGCACTCTACTTGAATTATACCCAGTTTCTATCCCTTTATGGTATACTAAAAGGAAGCTAAAGGTTCAAGACCAACTGTGTTTGTTATTTACAGTTCTGTATCTAGTGAATATATTCAAACCACTCTAAGTGATTGACTTACTGAACAAATTAACTTTCGTAACATTCTATGTTAAAGTTAATTAACTAAAGAAAAATGCAAACTTACAATAAAAGTTACAAACAAAATACCAATTATTTTTCTATACATAAGAATATTTAAATTTATATTACAAGAAATAAATATAAAAGTATCATTGAGTTGCTTAAAGGCTGACATTTTTCTGCTTATGTACATCACTGCAGAGTTTGCTACTAAAACATACAAAAAGTTGAAGACAGTGTAGCTAGCATTTTTAAAGTTAACATTGTTTGTATGCACAAGTTGTAACTTTCTACATTTATACAATACTACTAAGCATTATATCCAGATAAACTTAATTGTAATGAAAAAAGTCTAAATAAAACTTTTGTTTAAATGTAAAAAAAAAAACCTCAAAAACCCCCACTCTGATCAAGAATCAAAATGGAAATGTGCCAGCTGTAATCTGACATCCAAGACCTTGTCAAAATAGTAGGTTCCTTTTTTTATTTAAATAATTGTCCTTGACAATCCATTGCATGGCTGCCTTGTAGTTCCAGTACCGTGTATTAAATAAAACCAGTTCTTGGTCTGCTCACATTGTGTAAAACTGCTAAAATAAAACTCTACTTCACACTGTAAAACAATGTGCTGTTTAAAAGAAAATCACATTTTCTCCACAGAACTTAGGCTTCCTCTTTTTGAAGTCCTTCTGAGCGAGATTTGGCTTTCTTGGCTGCCGGTATCATCCTTGTCTTGAAATACAAGTTGTTTGCCTGAAAAGTCATGGAGACGCACATCACCATTCTGTACACTGAAACAAACACCATTCTTCTCACTGGAAAGATGGCCTGTTGAAACAAAAAAAGTGAATCTCCTATCAGAAAGGTTCAGAATCAAGCCTCCCATGCTTTCTTAGTCACTGTGGGGAGTTCATACATTCTCCTTCTATCCCTGCAACAATTTTAAAATGTGGATTTTTCAGCAAATATTTTGTATACATTTCTTTCCCTGTGTGAAATCCTGAGATTTGAAAGATGCTAACATATTTATTCGCAATAAGATTCCATGTTTTAAGCAATGAAGGTCGCAATTCTCAAAATATAGACTTGGCTTAGAATAAGTTTCACTAGATAAGACGCAAAATACTTCTCATTTTAATGTTTTGCTTTATCAAATTAAGTTTTAAAGGTATCTCAGGTATGCCATGCATCCACAAGAAGAAAGTGTTTGAGAAAACAAGGAAATTTTTTTGCCTTTGAAAGGAATTCAACTTACAGTATTTTCTTCTGAAGGACAATCAGCATATGGCCTAGGTCTAATCATGGGTCAAAACCATATTTAGACTGCAGAGAATCTTACACATTTAGATGAATCCACAATGAACACATATAATGCCACTGCTGACTGAAGCCTTTTAATGAAATGCTCCACAAATGTTTAGTTCACTGGATAAATCTCCTGCCTTTACGTACCAGTTTCTAAATATTTTTAATGACAATTTGGATTTTTTATTCTAAGTATTTGTGCAAATGCTTCAGCTTGGATTTTTAAAAATTTTAGTTATTAATTTAAGCAGCCATCAAGCACCTAAACAGGCACAAATGTAGACAGGGTAAGACGAGCAGAGCAGCTTTGTTCATCAATTCAAATAAGAAAAAGGCTGAAATTACAGAAAACGACTATACTTGCTGACACACCCCCTGCCTGACTACAACTTTTATTTTAGGAGTGTTCAAAATAGCTGTGCCCTAATGTTAGGACAAAAGCTGAGAAGAAAATAGGGCTTTTATGTGAACAAATTCAGAAAAGTGGTTTGTGTTCCTCAGTGAGGAAATCTGCAGGTTCAGGCATGTGATACCTAATGGTAGTTTCCCAAACATGCAAATCTGCAAGAGAAAAACTGAAAATAAGGAAACATTAGAACGCCACGAAAAGATGAAGTCCAGTAGGAAAGCAAAGCTATAGGCTATACAGACATCCCAAACTTACCACGGCAAGTCATTCAGTCCTGAATCTGGAATAGGAGTTCAGTGGAAGCAGTGAGGCCAAAACCATAAAGTGTTTACAGTTCAGTGTATTTATGACACAGGTCTTCATTTCTAGAGTGTTTTTGGTTTTGGAGGTCACTTTTTAAAAATGAAGCATTGTAATGTTATTTTCAAGTTCTAGCTTCGAGCAATCAGGTGCAGCAAATTAGAAGGTCCCACGCTCCTAACATCAGTCTAATGCCTTCTGGAGGCATTAGCCCAGCTCTTCTGAGATACAACTGCCTGATGTTTGGTGTAAGGAATTGCCTCAAAGAGCTTTGCTGGGAGCTATCCAAGCATAGGTTAAGCCTCTTCTCATGGAAGTCCTAAGGGCCCAGAAGAATTATTTAGTCAAACTATGCAGGCCAGGTATCATACAACCCTCTTGATACGAATAGAGGATGTGGTATGAGGTTCACAGCATTCAAAATACACACTAAAATAGGAAATGAGGTGGGTCACCCAAGATATCCAGGTTTGTGAGTGCACAGGAGCAAGGTTCTACCAAGTTCTTTCAGCTGCTTTTGTCTGAGAAGCTTTTGGCACAGGACACACAGACCCTCATACTGGAAAGGTCTGATTATGTAAATAAATTGGAGAACAGAAAAGGACAGAATTGGAGCACATCCAACAGAATTGGCATCGCTCAATGGTTTAGATCATCAGTTTAGCATCTCATTCTGAAATACCCAAAAGAACAAAACTTTTCCCAGAAAGTCACAACAGACTCATTCACTTGGCTGCTACAACAAAAAAAGTTCAATAGAACATTTCAGCTATCCTTCTTTCTGTTGAGAAAAGCAGTCAAAATGTTTTTATAGCTATGTATAAGCATGCCAAATGTTGCGGGGAGAGATGGCTTCCTTCATCAGAACAATTAACATAGCAGGGGAAAAAAGAACTCTACAAGACATGCAGGGTTTTGTGCCTGAAAATTTCTCTCTTTGAAAGGAAACACTTCTACCTAAAAATATTGCCTTACTTTGTATTTAACAATAGTGAGAGTTATTGGATTCTGGTTCTCAACTGGCCTGTTAGATAAAATGTATGTTAATTATTGCATTATTTGGTGTCCAAACAGGGAGATTTTACAAACGAATGTAAAAAAAAAGTTCAATTTGGAAAGCTGTTCAGGGTATGTCCAAATGCCATCTCCTGAAGTGTTGTGATTTCTCTGCAATAGCAGTTAGTACACTCAAAGGAACAGTAACCTCTAACCCACATATCAATTCCACAGCCTTTACTCTTACATCTGAGAGGTTATCTGCTGATATTATCGTGTTGATTATCTGTTGTCTTCTGACAGCATAGGCCAAGAAATGAGGACAACACAGCCTCTCCAAGCATGTTCAATAATTTCATAACAAACATTCTGGTTGATGACATGACTTCTTAGCCTCAACTCTGGATCAGCTGGGAAAAATACCTCAGACACACAGGAGTAATGTCCTCTGAGTTTTGCGTGACTTAGGGTTTTATACATTACAGACTTGTAAGTTATTTTGCTGTTTGAAAAATGGACTGTTTTTACTGACAGCTCAAATCAGCAGCATGACATGCGCCCTGCAAGATTGTGAAGAACTAGATTATGTTCACTGAAAAAAGATCAGTTTTTAATAAGTACCTCCAGTGGTGATTCATATCTAGTTTTCTCAGCGGACAAATAAGCCACAGCAAATTGCAAGTGAAATTGAGTACAGTGTTGTTTACACCTGCATTTCAGTGTCTCAGGAACAGAGCAGAGGGCAGCAGTTCAGAGGACAGTACTATGTTAGAACAGGAAGGATGGAGAATTTTACTTCTGAAGAAATACTATTTTGCATTATACTTACCATTGCCATTTGCATGGACTGAATAATCATTATTCATTAGCAGTGTTGTAGAGTTAGTGGAGTTACTGTTTGATTGTAAGGAATTGGAAGAACTGGATACTCCTTGATTGACAGTCTGCTTCTTTAAACCATTTGTAGCAGTTCTACTCCAGTCTACAACAGATACATGACACCGAAAATAACACAACTCATGAAAGCACTATATAAAAATATAGTTAAAAATGCAACTGATTGATGTAAAACCAAGGTTTTACACACTTCTTGCAGTATTTTAGACAGAATTATGTGCTCCTAAGAATTTAAAGACTCTTGATGTTTAAAATTATTTAAATCTAGTTTCTTTTCTCTTGTCCCTTTTTAAAATACAACTTTCATACTTTCATAATTTTTACAACTGCAGACCAGATCAGAAAAATAACTGAAGTGCAGTTGATCCTCTGAGAGAAAGTGTATAAAAAGCATATAGCTTTACAAGAAGACAACTACTGAGTAACAAGATAACATTAAGTAATTAATTTCTTTTTTGGTTTAAACCATGTTTCACTTTGTTTTTGTGGAAGTCACTGGTAAAACTACAGCTGACCCCGAAGCTGGAACAAATCTTACCGTTTCTAACTGACCAAAAGTCTTCTGCAAAGACATGCCTTTACCCTGCAGTGGAAGAGGTCAACTCTTAGCAGTTAACAGCTTAAGGCAACAGCATGTAAACATGCAAGAACTGCATCAGCTACCACCTTTAAAGAGTATAATTTTGGAGCTTTATTGTATCTTGGATAATAGATTAGAATTGCAACTCAAGCAACACGATTAATTGCCCTTTTTTTTTTTTTTGTAATTACTACAAAATACCTGGAACTTAATACTGAGTATAACTATGCAGAAGTTTTAAAAAAAATTAATATTTACCAGAGTTTTCAGCCAGCCTGAATTTCCCACAACAAAGATATCTTCTCCACTGTTTACGGACATTCTCCTTTGTTACACAATAGAAGATGAAAATGAAGAACCCTGCAAAGCAATAACATAAAAGACTGTTGCAAAATTTACTTTTACTACTTCTTAATGAACAACGTTTTGGTTTTCTTTCACTTCTTTTAAATTTCTAATAAAAAGTAATGACACATTTCCTTGCTGAAAAATTTGCAACTCTGAACACTGCAGAGTGCTTTCCCCTTACATAGATTAAAGGAATCATACACACAACAGAAAAAACAACAAAAACAAACAAATGCACAAAGTGCATAAAGTTTTCTTCTATCAAATAAAAAGGGAAAAATTCTGTTGATCTGGAAATTTACTTCATGCTTTTGGAAAAGAATTCAAAGCAATGTCAAAATGAGGGTGTGATACCACACTGTCAGATTTTATGAAGCTTTTCTAGCACATAGTGTGATGCTTACATCTTTTATTAGCAGCTAACCTGTTACCACCAATGTTACAAAATTGTGAGCACTCATACAAAGAAAATAACTCATATTTAAAATAATAATAAATGCTAGCCCTTTTACGTCAATTTCAAATATTTTCTAGAAGGGATGGTGCTCATCCCATATCTTGCCAGTGCCACATTACAGTGTCATTGTCTACTTCTCATTCACTACTAACTGACACAGGGTGCTATCTAATTTTCCCTGCTTAAAAGTTCATCGTAATTGCCCCCCTTTAAGGGGAAGTGGCACTCAGTCTTTGCACAGTTTCCAATCTGCAATGGGAAGCAGTTGTACTAGGTTTAGAATGAATAGTAAATAATAGTAAATCAACACAGCAAATAGGGGAGGAAGTGTGTACACTGAACTGCAGTTTTCATTGCTTCAGTCTCTCTGGGAAATCAGCCAGCCAGGCATCTAAGTGCCATTTAAACAAAAGTTTGGATCCAGACTTCAGAAGGGCAATTCAGGTATATTTACATAACTGTGGACAGCTACAATATAAAAGCCTTTGCAGCAACTCTGCTTTTGGATATGTTCAGTACCTCCCTGGCTTCTGAAAACCTTTATGTTTTCATATCTACTTCCCGTATGTTCTCAAGTACTATATAGGCCATGCTTAAGAGCTGGGTCACTAACTTTTAGATATTGCAGCCTTGCCTGTCTCAATGACCCTTTGCTGAATGTTAAACCTCCCTCAGAAGCCTTAGGGGAACTGGAGAAATTATATAGTTTTCACTACATTAATTTAATTATAATGTGAACACTTAGAGCAACTAATTCAAATTCAAGATTCATCTGTTTATTAGTGAAACACAGTCACTTTCAGGGATATGTGGTTTGCATACACTTTTAAAATTATAATATTTATAAAAACACCATACCTATATAAATAGTTTCTAGTTTTTCTGTACCTTATCATAACAAAACTTCAATTTAAGATTACAGTAAAGCAGTATTATCTCTAATAGAATTAACATGTTACAACACATATCACTGTTAAATTTTTATTGCTAAATCAAGAAAATGACATTTCAAAATGTTTGGTTTGTTATATTATACACAGGAGGCTGTTACACGAAGGACAAACTTACCTTGCAAAGTGTTGAAAATGGTAAAGAGGTATGTAAATACCTCATTTACCGTGAAGAAAGCAAACCCCCAAGTAATTCCCAACAAGAATGTGAGGCCAGCAACACTCCTAAGGTCTTGGATACTGGTTTTCCTTTGAGCACCAAGTTGTTTTTTCTTTTTGATACGACAGAGCTGGATCAGCACAACAATGAACATGCTGACATTGATCAGGAATATCAGGCAAAAGTATCCCACAGCAGTAACATAGAAGACAATTCTGTTTTTGATCCAGCAGCTAAAACGAAAGAACCATCTGTCAACCATTATCAGAAACAGAAATTAAGTGAAATAAACATGAGACAAACTTGTAGTTTGTTGCACATGCAAAGTATTTTTGCCTTTTTAGAAAAAAAGTGGCTTTTTGGCCAAAGGATATCAGTCTTTATATAAGCAATAACCCTAAAACACATCAGATACTGCAGTTATACCATTTCAAAGCACTACCATTGCTTCCTTCCCTTCCCCACCCTTACTCTAAAGAAAAGCAGTTTGTAGGACCTCCCTCCACTCCCCACCCCCACCCCCCCAAAAGCACCTCCCTTTAACTCACAATTCATCAGGTCCATTTATTGAAACCTTTCCAGTGGTTATAAGTCCATAATTATCCGGTGATACTGCCAACACAATGGACACAACTACTGCTGGTAACCCTAAAAGATTATGAGCAAACACATATGTAAAAATCCTATCAGAGACAGCATATGGGGATTTGAAATTATTATATTTTTCTACAAAATCTACAACTTGTTTCTGAAATTTATCAGTTGAATTTTATTGACTACTAGCTGTCTGAAAAATTGCAGCATTCAAACTGTTCAGGAGCATGATTTGCAGAGAAACAAGAGGAGTCCTCCACAGCCAGCTCCAAAACTTTCTGAATAAACCAACAAATAGCATCAGTCTTCAAACTGATTTAAAATATCTCTTACAGGATAGCTGATTTTCTTTCTTACATAAGTTTTAAGAAACAAATAAGGGATAAAAATCAAGCCCAGAATCTCTTCATCCTCTATCCAGTTAGATCTGTTTTTGCTGCTTTTTGTTAGCAACAGTGCTATTCCAAAAATGGAATATATATACTTATTGGCATTTATTCTCAAAAAAATGGAAGCATGCACATTCAAAATTGGTTCTATTGTACTAGCACAAGGAAAATTTATTATCACTTTGCATTGCAGAAGCTTCAGTTCTGCAGCTGGGGGACTTCATGCCTCAGAAAGGCAGAACACATACAACATTTAACGATTGCCTCATTTTCATTTCTGACCTGTGTTACATTCACTGAAATACTTGGTAAGAGGAATTATCTATTTAGCATAGAAAAGGAAAAGAATACGTACCCCAACCAACAACACAAAATTTAAGAATGTATTTCCGTACATAGGTGTTAAAGACTTTCACAAGGGCCAGGTACATGTGAAAAGCTTCCAGGCCCATCCAGGTGAAGGAAACCAAGAGGAAATAGTGAAGAAATACTGCAACTGCAATGCATAGGCCTCGTGTATCATACAGTGCAATCCATGAGTCAAGGAGGAAAACTAAGTTGAGTAGAAGTAATGCAGCACACAGCTGAATAAGTATTTTGGAGGGGTAGTCTCTCCGGATTTTCCTTAAAAAAAAAGCAAATTAATGAGATGACATCAATTGTCTGTGGATCCCTGGCTTAATTCCTCTCTTGCAGTCCTTGGCATTCATAAATGCCAAGAGAAAAAAAGTTACATTTTCAGTCACATACAGTGCTTCACATGTTGCATTTATACATGGAGAGACTAATTTACAACATATTCCCAAATTAATGGTCTGTATAAAAAAAGTTTTTTAGAAAAAGTTACATAAATACAAACAATAACTTGGAGTCTAAGTGTTTAGTACCATGGCTATTTTTTTTTGTTTTTAACATTGTATGTTGGACTTCTTGTTACATTGATTACTACCCTAACCCAAAATGTGACTGTTCTTTATTGCTAAACTAGATCAAGCTTTTGACTGGGCATCTAAAGCCTTGATAGAGACAAGTCCCAATCTTAGAAAAATGAGATAATGAAGAAGGAATACAAATGCTTTCAGAAATGCTAAAATTCTGCACTGTTTTTATATGTTGTATCTTAAACACATTCCTTCACACTTCTATTATGATCCATTATAAAATACTTCATAGTGCTACTTCTTCACTTCTTACAGCATAGAGTCTTATGGTAATTCACTTGTTCATGAGATTTACATTTCTGAAGACTGAATCAACACCTTCCTCGTGAACTAGCCAAATCTGTACGTTATTTGTGGAGACAGAATCCATAATATTGAAATGGATTTCGCAGTGAAGACTATTCTCAATCACAATCGAAGAATAATGGGAGCTTAGCTGAATGGGTACTTACTCAAAGGCTATGTAGGTCACAAGAGTAACAGAAAGAAAAATTGCAGAAAGGCCACAGCCTATATACGATATAAAAGTCAGTACCAATTCTTGTGTAGGATTCAAAGGAGTATTTCCATACAAGTCCTAAAACAGACACAGAAGTTTATTTCAGAGAACATGTATATTTAATGGAAAAAGATAAAAAACCCACCAAAATAAACTAAAATGCATTTTTCCCTCTGCACTTAAAAAAAAAATGGAATCCATTCTTTTCATCATGGCTCTTATAAAAGGTTAAATGAAAACCAAAAAAGCCACGCTAGTCCTGTAAAGAGCAGGGAGTTGGACTCCATGATCCTTATGGGTCTCTTCCAACTTGAGATAATATTTTATGATTCTATGACTCTAATTGTGAAAACCCATTTGATTAAAAATCTGTTTTAAATTTGATTTATCCTAAATCTTTTTCCTAGAGTATAAACAGCTGCCAGCACTTAAAGAATTTTTTTTCCTCCAGTGGAACTCATGGACTCCCATTGAACAAGGAGTTTAAGCATGTGTGCTTAAACTATTTGTGTGGCTATTTGTACTAACACTAAAGTGAATAGAACCTGAGTATTACTTATTAGGTAGTATGTGCTTATTGGGTCCTCACTTGCTTAAGACAACACAAGGTTAAATGTGTTCTTGAATAAGGGTAAGATTGCATAATATTAAAAATAATTACCATCAAAACTGCAAAACTTGTGAGATGGTTGCATGAACAGACTGTTTCATTTACTCTACTTTCTTTAACTATGCAACCTTCATATGACCAGCCTCCATGTCCACCTGTTAAAAAAAGCAGCTTGTTATTCATAAAAGGCTTTATTTATATTAACATGAATTAACATAGCTAAAACAGCACAGCATCTTGGGTGATCTCAAGTACTTACCATTTTTATTAAAGTCCCAAAAAACACATCTAACTGTTGAATTATCCTGTTTAGGAGTAAAAAGAAAAAAAACTTACTAAACTGTGAGTTTAGGATGAAATGATTTATGAATTATCTATAAAATTCAGGCAAGAATAAACACTGTATATCCAAACAGAAAACATGCCTGTTCTACGTGAACACAAAATTAATTTAGGTGCATAAAATGGATTAATACTGCAAACTGCATGTAAAAATATGCTGAACAAATCTGAAGTCACCATACAGGAGCTAGCACTCATGCTTATGAGAAGATTCTTCTGTTCCTGGTAGAACTTTTGAATGCTCTTTCATTGTCTTCCCACACTACACAAATTCTTGGGATTTCTCATCCTTCTGGACTTTGTAACTTTTGAAGTCATGACCGCACAGAAAAGGAAAAACCTTTTCATTTGCAAATATTTGATCACTTCCTACTATCACGATGTTAAACATTTACATATGGATTTCCTCCCACACATGCAAATTCTATAAATACTGGCAGCAATACACTACATTGCTATAAATACTAATACTTCTACAGTTATATCTCAAAACTCATTACTATGTCAAAACAAGTAAAGATGCCACTAAGTTCTTGAAAAAAGCTTCAGGTTCATTAGTGGAATCCCTATATTTTTCAGTTTTTAATAATTTAGTATTTTAAACTCTGTTAAGCTATGGGATAGAAGACTTTAATTCTTGATGCTCCTTTCAGAAAGAGATGGTCTATGAGTCCTAATACTTCTAGATGACACAATCTTGTGTTTCAGTTCCCCTAAGAAAAAAAAGTTATATTATTTTCTGGCCATGCAGCACCCACAAATGTCATGACTACAGCATCTTCTCTAGCAACTCACACTGTCAGTGTTCTATCTAAGAGTTTTTATTCTTTATAGAATAAACCAGAAGGGTAAGTAAGAAAGACAAAATCTGGAGACATATGTGATAGAGCAAAATTACCTTACACTATTTGAGAACCAAAATTTATACCAGTGGTAAATAAGCAAAAAGGAGTTATTTTTAATGTCCAGGTGGAGATGAAATGTCCACACTAGTAAAGCAGAACAAACTGACCTGTATTCTTAGTACAATGTTTCCACTACCACAGCTTCAGAGGAGGCAACAAAACTGTACTGTCAAAATATAAATCATACCTGATTAGGTTTGATATTCTGCAAAATGACAGTAACATTTGCCTTTAAATTGCTAATTGTGAGGTTAGCAACACTTGATGATACAACACTGCTGATTAAAGATGCATTCTTCAAGGACAGATCCTGGAATGACAAAAAATCCGCCAGGTTTTAAAACCCTAAATGAAACAATAGCAGAGTGCAGCACTCACAACTCATTTACTATGTAGAGTAAGCACTGGACAAAAATAATTACTTTTTAATTCAGAAGTTTCAAAATGAGTTTTGTGGGAAAAAAAATTCCATTCTAAGCTTGAATTTAAAAGCTTTATGAACAGTGGGCCAAAAAAATACCTGGAACACAGTGGTCTTTTTAAAGAAGTTGAATATAATTCTAGAAGCAAAGTCCAATTCTTCAGTGGGTAAATTTGTCAGCAATGATGAAGGAAGTGTAATTGATCCAAGAGTATTTAAATCCTGAATTGTCTGAACTCCTAGAGAGACCTGAAAAATAAACACCAGGATTATCCTTCGTTTCAGTCTCCAAATAAATAAATTATGACTTATTTTCAATTCAAAACTTCAAAATAAACATCTCTTTAATCACTGCCACAAATTCACTTCAGCTCTCATTCCTTTCCTGCTCCAATGCATAAATAACATTTACAGGACTGGAAAGGATGCATCCCATTTCAGGTCTGCCTACCACTGAAAATAATCTGCCTTTAACCATGTGCCTATAGGGACATAATACACCACTGTGTGTTTTGTACTGATTTGGAAAAGGTGAAGAGCAACAACCCAGGTAGGTCTATGTAACTGTAACTGTGTATGGAGATCAACATTTCACAGCATGAAAGCCTGCAAAGGCAAAGGATTTTTATACCCTGTAGGAAGTATGTCAGAATTCAGAAAAATTGTAAATAGCCATTATTTGTAAATAAATTTTTAAGTTCAGTAGGTTAACTTTATGTTCTTAGATAAGAAAATAAACCCTAACTTTTTGATCATCTGGCAAAAATTACAAAAATAAACTGGATAAGCTACAATTCAGGTACCTCAAGAGCTTAGGGATTAATATTGTACAAAAAGAGATCTGAACTTTCACCCATTTTATGTGCCGTGCTTACAGGCCAGGGAGCTTTGTTTAGTACAAAACCTCTCAACATTCTTGTTGCACATTAGTCCTTTACATACAAATATCATCACCTCAGAGCTCCTGGGAGATGTGGAACATTAGTAGTACTGCAGAAAGAAATTATCTGAGTATTCAAAGAATGGCTTTAATAAGAGTAACAGTGTGAACTCCCCACAGTGCCCTAACAACGTGGTTTAACTCTTCTGTTTAGACCAGCACACTCTGAATGTTCTTGATCATGCATCCCCTAAAAGTTTTTGAGCAGGAACCCCAATATATACCTATCCATAAGGTACATGTATGTATTACTGTACTACTATATTATGTAAGTCATAAAATACAAAAAATATAAATTTTTAAAGGAGATTAAAACTTGGTTTTAGAAATTTATTTTTTATTTATTAATCATATAAATAACATTTTCCTGCACTGCAATGGACTGTCATGTGCACACCCTGGAGTACTCAAACCCCACTTTGGAGATCACTGGTGTAGACAGCCACCAAAGAAATCCTGAATCAATTCCACAAAAGCACTCCTGTTGCTCTAGTTTGAAGTAGATGACACTTATTGAAAATCTTCAGTGCTTCATTTCCAGTGCCATGAAATTTCAAAAAAATCATTCCTTAGCAAATATCTGTATGTCAGCACTACCACCTCCTAGTCACCTCACATTCATGCACTATATATTGCTACAAAATAGAAAAGAACTCAAATGTTAACATTTATATAATTTTCAGTAACACAGAAAAGTTCCAGTCCTACTTATGGCTCACAATACATTAAGCTATTTTCTTCTCTGAGGAGGCAGAATGTGCCAAAATTTGTCCAAAACTTTCCATCTCTCCTTGCTTAAGCCTTCAAGGCTGGTATTGTCCAAATTATGATTTTCTCTGCCAGTAGGAAGGTTTTGAATGAGGTAAAGGGGATCTAACTAAACTTTCTAAGCACTTCTTTCTTGGTGAGATGCCATTAGTGACAAATGCCTGAGCATCATTATCCAAGCAACATACATAACAGTTCTTTCCTAGAACCCTCTGCAATTATTTCCTTCTAACAGATGAAGCCATCTGGCAACACTCCTTGACAAATTTCAGCACTGTCATGGTGGTTGAATAAATGACTCATAATTCAGGGGGTTTGAGGCACCGTTATTCTGCCAAGCACTTTGTCCATTCTGGTGTTCTAGCTGTATCCTCTCCAACAGCTTATTAGTTCTGCCAGTTTCTGCTAAGTCAGCTCACTTTTACACCTATTTACACAGTTGAAAATTAAAGGAAAAACTATGGAGGGCTTAAAAAAAAGTCTGAAACTAACATGAACTAAAGATCCTGAAACTGACATAAACAATGAACAAACTCATGTCCATATAAATATAAAACCATAAACACTTGAAAATAAATGCTTAACAACTTTTAAGTATTGTAAGTATTTTGTTACCTGGAGATCATCTGAGTCCTGGACAGCAAAAGACATTTGGTTGGAGCGCATTCTGTTGGTTTTGACAACTGCCAAAGCCAAGGAAGGGGAGACAAATTCAGCAGCTGATGCTGATAAGTTCAGTTTTAAGCCAATATTGTCCACCAGTTTTATAATTCTGTTAAGAAAAAGTATACTTACTATTACCAAGCACATACATCCAAAATTCTCAGGCAAGCTATGGTTATGGAGCAATAATCCAAGTGCAGTGTAAAGTGTTAACTCATTATGGTGTCAACACAAAAAACCCCATCATTTTCCATGGCATTGTATCATAGTAGAGCTGGTAACATTAGAATGACAGTGCTTCCATTTTGAATAACTACATTAAAGAACAAGAAATATTCTTCTGGATTATGATTACGAAAAAGTGAAACTTGCTGAAGGCTATTTATCAAGACAGTAAATACAGCACTCCTGTAATCTATTGCCAAAATGACCTACCTGTTAGAAATTCGTGGTGGTAATGGCTGAGAAGCAGTGAGGATACCGCTCACCTCACTAACCATCCTTTTTACATCTTTTGGCTCTACTTTTCCAGCTGCTAAATCATTTTCTATTTTGGACACGATTTGCTCAGCTGTAGCGATACTAACCGTGGTGTGCCCAGAACTTGTATTTGTGGTAGCTGAAAGGGTTTTTCCTGTGACAAATGAAAAGTTAAACATTGTGTTCAACAAATGAAGTAAGCTTGGAGAAGCAGAAAAATTAAATAGTTCTCTTGATTAAAAAAGCATATCACTACTTGTAAGGTTTCTCAACGAGTTATGTAATTCCTCCCTATCAGCTACTTTGCAGAGAGCAGTAATTTAAATTTCATGAAAGCATAAAGCAGGGTTTCAAATTGCCAACATTAATTTCATGTTTTATTGATTTCAAAGTTCCTTACATCAGACAATTAATATATTAAATAACCTATTATTTTGAATTTTTAGCTACTGAATGCCTGAAAGAAGAATAAAATCAGGAGTGTCAGAAATTTGAAAAGAAGCTTGTAAAGATGTGTACAATCTTCATAAGAAAATACATAGCCACTAAGAATATTCCCAGTCAATAACAATATTTTAAGGATGATCCAACATTACTTTGCAATATTTTAAATATTAGGTTAGTTTAAAAGAAAAAAATCTACCTTGCTCTCTGACTTAATTGTTTTCTGTCCAAAAGACATTTGTTCTACTGGGAACTTAGCACGGTACCTACCTATGACAGCCACAAACCACTGTGTAGGGTGAGGTATCACTCACCACAGCCAAAGGCATCAGAGTATATTTTAAAATACATGTATATCAAGTGAGAGTTGTCTCAGGGTTTTACACTGAACAGAATCCCAGAATAATTCAGGTTGGAAAAGACCTCCAAGATTACTGAGTCCAACCTTTGACTGAATATCACCTTGTAAACTAGACCAGAGCACTGAGTGCCACGTCCAGTTGTTTCTTGAACATCTCCAGAGATGGTGACTCCACCACATCCCTGGGCATCCCATAGTAATGCTTAACAACCCGTTGAGTGAAGAAATTCTTCCTGATGTCCAGCCTGAACCTCCCCTGACACAGCTTGTGGCCGTTTAGTCCTATCCTGTTGCTGGTTGCCTGGGAGAAGAGGCCAACCCCCACCTGGCTACGATCTCCTTTCAGTGAGTTGTACAGAGAGATAAGGTCGCTCCGAGCCTCCTCTTCTCCAGACCCTTCCCCAGCTCTGTTGCCCTTCTCTGCACTCACTCCAGCACCTCAATGTCTTTCTTGTAGTGAGAGGTCCAGAAATGGACACGGGGTGTGAATGCGGCATCACCAGTGCCGAGTACAGGGGACAATCGCTGCCCTGGTCCTGCTGGCCACACCATTGCTGATCCAGGCCCAGATGCCATTGGTCTTCTTGGCCACCTGGGCACAGCTGGCTCATGTTCAGCCACTGTCAGGCAGCACTATCAGGTTGTTTTCCTTTGGGCAGCTTTCCAGACACTATTCCCCAAGCCCAGACTGTTCCCTAGGGTTGTTGTAACCCAAGTGCAGGACCCACTTGGCCTTGTTGAGCCTCTCATATAACTGGCCATCGATCCAGCCTGATCAGATCCCTCTGACAGCCTTCTCACCCTCCAGCAGATCAACATTCCCACTTTTACATGAGTAAAATCTTATATTAAGAATCCTTTATGAGACTCATATGCTAAAGAAAAAAATCTATTCTAGTTGTATCTTTACAAAAGATTTGAAGAATTTTAAGTTGCTTTGCCAAGCACTCCCAAGTTTTCTGGCACATATCTCTCCAGCTGTACTACAGATGATCAGAGGTTGCTGAGTTTTGTAACAGCCTGGCAAATAATCTAAAACTTAGGTTTGCTTCCACTTACCACAAAGCTGTGACCTTGCTTTAGCTTTGAAATCTAATTACGTTTTATCAATCTATTAAAGTAATTCACAATAATTTTAAGGTCACTTCTCATATATGTAACGTTTAATGAAGTTTAAAAGCAAATCCAGTATATGGCATTCAAACAAAAAGAACTATTTACTTGTCATATTTACCTGGAGTTTCACGGCCATCAGCAGTAGAATGAGGACGAGAAGCTGAGACAGAATGGTTGACAGGACTAACAGTAGGAGTCAAAGATAATGTGGAAGGAGTAAGGGGAACAATAGGTACTATACTAACATTTTTGTTACCAGATATAGGTTGAGTTGTAGCAGGAGGAATTTGTGCAACAGATTTGGTGATAGCCTCAAAGTGGCGATTTACAATTGGAAGTTTGTGGGGCTCAGAAGAAGAAAGTGCAGAATGTTTAGTGAAACCTACAGAAGGAGAAAGTATTGTAAAAGTCCTGTTAAGGTGTGCAGCACCAGATTTAATTGAGAAAGCATTAGTGGCAGATTCTGTTGCAGGTATGGGAGCAGTGATGGATTTATTGGAAGTTATGGAAGGAAAAGTTGGCATGGTAGGTTGAGCAAGAGACTCAGAAGAGGAACGTGTAGTGGTAACCCTGGTGGAAGGCATAGAATTTTCAGAGAGAGGGTTTGTAAGCGGAGATATGGAAAGAGTTTCAGAAAAATAAATTTCTGTGAATGGTGGGATCAGTGGTCTAACAGTGGGGCTTTGTTTAGCAGAAAGTATAGTGGGGGGAAGAGAAGAATTAGATTTGTGGAAAGTCTTTTTAGGGGGAGAAGGAGAATGAGGGGAAGGAACCCATATAGAATGAGGTGGCACTTGTATAGTACTGTAAAAGAAAAAAAGGGACAAAAGTCCATGTTAAGTTTAACATTATTTCTATTTTAAAGAAAATGAGTTAAATAGAGGAATATATATTAATTATATGGACATACCACTAACAATATACATTTTAAAATCAGATTGGATGTTCCATGCTCTAATATTTAGAGGGTTCTTACATTCTATTTTGCTGTAGTTGTTAACTAGCAAGTCCATAAGTAAATAGTACTACTGCCTTTGCTGTCTGTTCTGAAGGTGACCTGTTGTTGAACACAAAAGCTAGATGTATCAGGGGAAAAAATGAAAAAAAAAAAAAGGGAAAAGAAGGGAGGGAAGGGAAGAGGGAGGAAAGAGGAGGGAGCTACATTGGAAAATGCCTGTCTGGTTTTTCTTGTGGAGTCCTTTCTGGCTATTACACTGAAGCATAGAAGTTGATTCTAGCAATGTATTAAGAAATTTAGGAAATAAGCAAGTCAAATTTTGTATTTATACTTACTACATTTGTAATTCTTCAGCAGTCAAGGAACAATACTTCGGTGATGAACAGCAGCACTGATCTGACAAAGAAGCATTATCATTAAGCATAACAACTGCCTAATACCATTAAGTAGAATATTTAACCATGTGTATTATGTCTTCAAACAACAGTATATACTGCATAATTTATTTTGAAGCTTGTTCTGAAATTAGTTTTGCAAAACAAAAGAACTCTTGACCAGCCAGAATATTGCCATACGCCCCAGATTTTTGTTCAATGCCTGACAAGTTTAGATTTCTCTCTTTTTTTTAATTTTAAACAAACCAAAATGCAACACTACAGCTTTTGAAATAGAGACAAATGGTATGAGCCACTACTCCATACTTTCACAATATCACTAAGAAAGGATGGCTACTTAACAACCCTTTCAATTCAGACTGCCGTTTCAGCAAGACATTTATGTTCTCAGCTTATTTTCCACCTAATCCTTTCAAAGTGTGCTCTATTAAAGCAGTCAGCAATTTTATACTAAAATCTTTTAAAAAGTTATTTCTATCACACACACACCCAAAAATCAGGAGGCTGCATTTTTATGTATTTGTATTGCTCAAAACCAAAACTATTTTGATCTGATAGTAACTATCTTGTCTTTTTAGCTACTTGAAGACCACATGTAAAGACATAAAATTGTGATGAGACTGTGTTTAAACCATGCTTACCAAGTTGGCTTGTTTTTGCTTTGTCTGTTAAACTGCTTATATTCTCTCTCTCAGCCAGCTTCATTATGAAATTGCAGTGTGTACTATAATGAGAAGGAAAAAGCTTAAGACTAAAGAAACAGAGCTGTCTCATCTTTACAACACATGAAACTAACATCAAATGCTAAGTAAAAGCACATTAGCACAAAGGCTAAGTGTGAAAGCACATTTCTTCTAGGCTCTGTCAGATCTGGGTATATTTTTAATGCATGTAAACCACTATGCCCGGCTAATTAGAAGCGTAATACATCCGTTTGTGGCACTTACTGTCCCTTATCTCTACAATGTCTTAAATTCTTAAATGAGGTCCTCCCTAATCAATGTTGGCCATTAAAGAGTTGATAATTTTGTAAAGATAATAATGTAATCTCCACTGTTAGTGTAAATATGCCAGTGTTTATGAAACCTTCATCACCTGGGGAAGGCAGCATACACTTTTGACTTTAGAGAGAACTTCAGTGACCCATTCAAGCATGCAACTCCACCTTTATGACTACAGTTTGATGACTTGAAGCCCTGCCTAACTAGAGAAGCTCCAGTAAAGATTCTTTATGTTCAACAAATGCAAACACAGAGATGAAGTAAAAGGCTTCTTTCTGGCTCATAAGAATGAAAAGATTACCCTAGCAACTGCCAGTATATGACATGAAGGTGTGATCTGTCTATTTTATTTGAATGTTTTGGACTTTTTTTTCATCCTAATCCAAGAAGATAAAGTGCAGATTCAAGTATTTGGGGAAATGAAGTTTCACATTTTGTTTTAGAATACAGTGTTTCCAAGCTGATCATTTTAAAGGACAATTTAATGGAGAGTAGCAATTAAACTGAGAGACATCATCTATGTTTCAGGGTTTCCAGGATCACCTCTCTGTAGCAGCTTTGCCATTCTGGTAACCCATGGTTTCCAGACTCTGAACTGGTTACTTCCTCAGGCTTTCCCTACCCCAAGGATGGTTGGTTTCCCAAGATGAAGAACAGCAACTTGGGATGTCTCAAACAAATCCTTCATAAAGACTGCACTGCATTCACAAGTTCTGGAATTCTGGTGCTCCCAGATATGTGACTCAGCTAATACCAAGATGCAGAAGAAATACGGCAGGGAAGCCTGTGCTTCTGCAAAAGACTAATGAGAAGCCATATGTTTGAGTGAAATGAAACCAACAAACTCTAAAAGGTTTTTTCAAAATCACTAATGCCAGGAGAATAATGAAATCAGAATTTCTTTGTTCATCTATACATCATATTTCTCCAGTCCCTTTCTTGAACTTCTGAGCTTCCTAGAAAGTTTGTCTTTCTTCTGTTGCAGAGTCATGCATACTTCATGTATCACAAGACAATATATGAGCTTTCAAATATTTAATCTTTAAATATTTTAAAACAAACCTCTTGTTTTCTGCACTGCATTCCATAACAGAGGACTGTAATGACAAATGAAAACAGAAAAAAATTCGTTTTATAAGGAGAAATCAGGATTGACACTTATCAGAAGTCAGTTGGAAAAAAGTTTTCCAAACAGTAACAACAATCAGTAATCTTACCTCACTTATTGCTTGCAAGGTTTTGTTGAACTCTGAAATGCTTTAAAATAAAATGTTACTGTTATGGAGGTTTTTTTGTTATGTTTCTAAAAACAATTACAGCAATTTAATAAAAAAAAACATTACAGAGAAATTTTTTTTTTCCAGTTAATCAGTGATTTTTTAAAGTCAGACCCGTTCGAATGCTGTAAAATCACTTTCCAAAGCATCAAACATTTGAAGAGTTGACTTTTATTAGTCACCACACAAATTAAATTTAAACCTCTGTCATCACATTTGAACATCAACCCATTGTAAATGTTATTTAAAAGAACAAAAGATAAATCTTAATGTTGCCTTTTGGCATTACTTGGAATAGAATTCTAAATTTATACTCAAAGCCACAGAAATAGAAGGAGTAAGAAATACTGATTTCTTCTACAAACAAGATTTGTTGGCTAATCACATCTTTTTGATTTTCAGGGAAGGTTTGGGAAATAGCAGTAAATATTGACTTATTCAAACCTCTCCTTATAAAGATTGGGAAAGAAAAAAAACTACACCAAAAAAAAACTATAGATATGACTTCAAGAACATTTATTGAAGAACATGCTGCCAGGAAAGTTCTCTTCATAATTTCCTACCAGATAGACTGAATCCTTAAATTATAAAAAACATTTGGTGTAACAGTTTTTAAAAGAAACTCCAGTCGTACATAAACTAACTAAGAGTGTTCTAACCAATATGAACTTTATGTTAAATTGCAAGAACTTACAATTTGTGAAATTTTTAATGTGCAGGAATAACACAAAGTCTGGTCAACACATGGAAGATCTCACTTCACCTTTTTCAAACATAAAATTTCAATCTTTATTCAGAACTACTTACCTCAGTTCTTGTGGGGTATGTGCTGGAATTTCTATTACTTTTTTGACTTGATTGTGGATGGTTATGTTATTAATCTGTTAGAAAAAAAAAAGATCTCACAGCTAAGTACAATCAGTAATTCTTAGCCTTAAAAGAAAATTATTCATTTCACACATTTTTAATAGGTTGAAATTACAAAGGTAAGAAGCACATTTTCTCAGGAATACACTGCAACAAATATTTACCAAATATTTACCAAATATTTGTTGTCACAACTTATGGAAGGAACTGTTGATCTAGTATAGACCAAACCTCAAAATTTGATTTGTGAAAGATAGGGGCAAGAGGACAGCCAACTCACCTATTTTATGTTGGAAAAAGAAGAATTTGGCTTAGTTTGCAACAAAGATAGCTTAGATCAGACACTGAATGTATTTTCTAAGTGCAACAATGGGATAAGCTCCATAACAGACGTAACAGTTTCAGCAGGCATTACCACCACTGAAACACAACATAACGTAGAGGTGGCTTTTGCCAGGGGCATATCCCTGCCCAAACTCGATGCTCCATGTGCAGCTGTGCAGTAGTTCTCTGTGGTTGTGTTGCTGACTACTCTCATGCTTTCAGGGACTGGCATGTGAAATCTCAGACTGAGGGCTGACAGGGATATGTAGGATAAAGATACAAGGCCCTTCTTTTTTCCTCCCCTCACTTTCCATCTGTAACAATTAAACATTCTCATAGTATTACCTTGATGCTAAAGCATCTATATGGTCCTTGCTGTGCATGACACTGTCCTCTTAAACCTCTCTTGTGTTGTATAAATGGACACACTCATGTCACATAAGCCTACTGCAAAATGAATAACTCAGTAACAAGCCAAAATCACAGAATGATCATGCAAAAGCATAATCAAAGAAATACACAAACCCCCATAGAACTATTTAGGAGCATCTCAACATTAATTTTTCCGGGATATAATCCAGCTTTAATTTTGCCCAAATAGCTGTATCTAATGACGCTCATCTTCCAAAGGCAATGCCTAAATTAATCTTCAAAGGAAGATCTTGTGTGCCTACATGTAGATTCTTGAGATTACTCAGGGCTTCCCCCTCCTTTCAGTGGCTATGTAGAGAATACAGGTCCTTACTGTAGGAAGTTTACTTAGCTGGAATTTTAAAATTTAGCTGCAAAGCAACTGTTTAAAACAGAGCTGTCCCACCCACTGCAAATATCTTGTACTGCAAACACAGTAAGAGTCATGTTAAGGCATCAATATTTTAAGTGTAGATAAAGAAACTCACTTCAACCTTCCCTACAATACAGTTTTAAAAGAAAGAATACTTACTATTTCTACATTTAGTGATGCATTATTTTCTTCACTTGCCCGAAGTTTTATCTTGCCCACATAGAACACTAAAACCAAAAGTAAAAAAAAGTTAGGAAAATCCATGCTAAAACACAGGGTGTAAAATTTTTTGAAAATTGAAAATTTTACTGTCTTGTGTTTTAATACAAGGGAAATAAGAATACTTACACTATCTTATATATTTTTGCAATTGTTTTTCCATCTTTTCACCTATTTCAACAAATGAACTAGTCCAATAGCTTCATTATTTTCTATATATTTAATTTTGATGGCTGTCCCTAAATTTTTTCCAGTTAATCTTTTACCAAAACATAAAAACTTCATTGCACATTACTATTAAAAGAAATCCATAGCATACTTGCTTCTTGGGTTTTTTTTTGTGATTCTTATCTGCAATTGTGTGCCTCTGACGAGAAACCAAAGATCAAAAGTACAATAGTACAATAGTAAACACTACTTAACCTCCCTCCCTTTAATATTTTTAGAATTCATATAAAATCTCCCTAAATTAAAAGGAAATTTATTACAAACCTACCTTTTACATGGCAACTAAATGTTCTTCATTACTCAGAGTATAAAATAGTTGGACAAGATTTTTATTTTTAAAAAAGGCAAAAGAAAACCACTAACCTGAAGAATTACAGACAGATGTTACGTTGCATACAATGGTTTCTCCTGCTACAGATTTTTGGGGAAAAAACACAAACAACTACTGAGTAAAAAAGTTAAATCCAATATTAACGCATGTATTTACAATCATTCCAGTGCTTGAAATGTAAATATCTTTTGGAAGTATTTGACATACTGTCCAGGCTTCACCTCTCTACAGCACTTACCATATCATTTCCCAAGACTTAGTATTCAGAAATACGCTGCCTTTGATTAATTAATTTTTAATTATTTTCTGCAACAGTTTTGACAGAAGATTTACATGCAAGTGGTCTCAATTATTTTTCTTTTTAAATTTAAATAGAAACAGTAATCAGTATATACTTAATAAGCTCTTCAAATATCACAGAATTCAATCACTAGGCAGCATATTATCTGCTTCTCAGGATCCTACTATGGCTCCATATGTCTACCTGATGGAATTCAAACTATGATGACAGCAACCATGTACACTCTCATCTAGTAGAACACGCCTTCGTTCAGTTACAGCAAGCTCTTGGCTGCTCCATATTTTCCATGCTACCTACACTGCTGAGAAATAACACTGGTCCTAAATTAGGGTACTGTAAACAGATGGCTCTGTTGTATAATATCAAAATAAAGCACTGGAAAGATATTTGCACCCAAGACAAAACTCCTACACTTGTTCATTAAAACAATGTGGCAGCATGGCTTTCCTTACTTAAGCAGATGGACTGGCATCCATTAATGACAAAAAAACCCCTAAACTCTATGTTTTCTGCTGCTATGATTAGTTAGTTCCAAGTGAGAAGGGAATTTTTTTTTTTTCACTTTTTCTATGGTACAAACATTTGACTGTAGAAGTTTGATGTTTCAACAATTTTATCACCATCAATAAATAAGCTATCAGAAGGTACAGACTGTAAGCTGGTGGCAATATTTAAATTATTAGAAAAAAACCCCAGTTTTTCAGATGCAGTTAAGAGTCAAATAAATTTGATGGTTGGACTTGATGATTTTAAAGGTCTTTTGCAAATGTAATGATTCTATGATCCTAAATTTGCCTTCCCTCATGTTGGCATTTGACAGTGAAATAGTTACAAAACTTGTTATCACTGCCTTTTATTTAAACAACCCTTAAAAAAATAAAATGTTTCTAAATAACTGATAAACAATAATCAATTGTCAGAATTATTTACTACATAGAGAGCAACACTTTAAAAACCCAACACAAAATCACAGAAGTAACAATAAAATCACAAAAGAGTAACATCAGCTTCTTTTTCCTTATAGAGCACTGACTCTTGTGCCCCCTAGTCTTGCTTAAGATCTCTGCATGCCACCAAAATGCACAAAATAGATAAGCAGTGTGGAGGATAAAAGACTGATCACAAATCACCAGGGCTTCCAGTCCCCCTTGATTGTCAGATAACACAGCTGCAATCTTTCTGCAGGCCACATTCACACAGCCAAATCATCCTTGTCATTATGGCTCCAAGCCAGTTCCTCTTCCGCTTGCACTAACTCAGGGCAAATCCATTGTAATGGGGCTACTGAGCTTCTACATGGATACCTAAAACATTAATTCAGTCTACTCCTGGCCCTACTGGGCCTGCCCTGAGCTCAAACACAATGACTGTATTCAGTTTGCTTCAATCTATTAAAAAGCATGAGGATTTCTTGTTAAGCAAACTTGGTCCCTGAGATGGTGTTTCTTACATTTTTGTGGTAACCTCCTGCTCTGATTCACAAAACAACCCAACTTTTCTATATGCAACCATCTCGACAAGCACTGCAGAATTAATCCTTCTACCAGACTGGACATTAATGTGAGGTAAGTTAATGACATTCCACAATACCAAGTAAAAAGCACATTAAAAATATTTGGGAGCAGACTTCCTGAACTCACACACACTTAAATTTTGAGATGCACAAAAGTGTATCAGTGGTGATATATGAATCCTACCTGGTGTTATGGTGGAGTAATAATCAGTGATTTTAAAGGCTTCTGTAAAAAAAAAAAATCCAAAGTTTTCACATTTTAACTTAAAAAAACATTAAATACATGTCACAAAAATAAATTCTTATTTCTATTTTAGACTATTTCCAGGAACAGTATAAATACATAACAACTTACAAGAAAATGAAGTTACTTTCAGTGTGGGAAATGCAAAAGCAGCAACTGGAGCAAGATCCATCCAATTACATTTTTATATCCCCATCTGAGCCAGTGACTCCTGGCTCCCTGTTGTTCAGAGGAGAAAGTGGTGCTTTCAAGGTGTGATTCCCATTTATCCTATTCTACATGGGCACTTCAGCATAAGAGGAATCATGTCCTAAAAATGTGTCTTTCAATCAACTATGAATAGCAGGATGTCCTAGACATTCCTAGATGGAGGAATCTGTACTGATATGGAATGAACCTACTCCTTGTTTTCAAATGCAAAAAGTCAGGGAAGGAAGGGGTAGCAAGTTCTTCTGATTGAGTCTCTTCTGATCCTATTTGACAACTCCTTGCAAGAACATATTTCATCTAAGTGTATCTAATGAATGGGGTGTACATTTTAGTTCTATAAAATAGCTTAAATATTATCAGAAAGCACAGAAAACATTCTATATACAAAACCCCCTATATACTGATTAAAAAATACATCTGCCCTGTTTGGGTTTCGGTAAGCAATACAATATTTTGAATGAAAAAGAAAAGTAAACAGCTCAGTTAAGTGCACCTGAGAGTCCTAGCCAAACAGGCTTAAAATACAGATTGCAGATACATACAAATTTTATGATCATGTAAGAAAATAATTTGGAATATACAAATGCCAGTTACTAAAAAAAAAAAAAACAACAAAAAAGCAAGAAACACAAATGCAACAAACATCTCCCTTGAAACCTTACTCTCTTCATGCAAATTCTCACCTGTACTTTGTGTAGTCTCCTCTGAAGACATATCTGAAATAGAAAAATACATAACAGTAAAATCTATAAAAAATAAAACACAAAAAAGCCCAAAAGTCTAAATCCAGCAAAATCTAAATAAGAGAAACATTACTAACATCTTGCCTGAAGAATTAATAGGATAGGTAGTAGAAGTAACAATAGAGAATTCTAGGGAAGAAAAGACAAAAGAAGTAAAAATTGTATTAATAAAGTATTTTAGTTCTATGAATTTCTGAGAAAAAAGATCAAGCCTGCAAAATGTTAAACAGAAACTGAATCTTACTTATATAGGTTTCATTTCCAGAACCACTGTAAAGCTTGTTAAGAGTGTTCACATTATTTAAATACTAAAAATTGAAATAATGTTCACGTTATTCAAAAATCTGAGTATCCAAATGCAACCAATTCCAATTGAGGAATCAAATTTCTTTGGATAAGGTACTTTTACTGGTTTCACTCTTTCAGAAGATGCAGATGAATTTTGAATATCCAATTGCAGTAACTGCTTAACCCCAATGACCTCTTCCTGCATGAACTCACAACATTCATAAGCAGACATGACACACTGGGTTTGGCAAACTGTCTCTCCGAAAAAAGCTATTTTTGTCAATAACCGTGTATAAATAAAATCGAGTAATGATACAAGGGTTTTTTCAGCTACATGAAAAGGAAAAAAAAATTAAAATTAAATTAAGACAATATATGAAAATTTAAAGGGCTGTGCTTAGTAGGAATATTTTGGGTGTCAGCACGGGAAAACAAAGTGGTTAGAAGACCACTTTATATGACTTCAATATGACAACTTAGTGACTTTTTTAAAATGGGCTAGGGCAGATTCACAATAGAAGAAGAAATTTTCCAAGGCAACTAACAAGCAGCCAAAATATGAGCAATCAGAGTGAAAACTACGGGCTGGTTTCATCTGTATATCTTGGCCTAGTATATACTACACAAATATTGACTGTGATGCAGTTGTTAAAGATGAACCATTCCCAAAGAGAGATTATATCTGTAAAATAACAAGATCATGTGTGTTTGCATCTGTATTATTTCTTTTATCCAGAGCACTCTGAGTCATTATACATTAAGCAAGAAAGCAACTGGCTTTCACACAGGTTATTTCTGTGTGTCTCATTCTTAATTTTTTAAAATGTTTTCATAGATGATGCTGATCACCTCCGATTGCAGAAGTTGTTAGAGCCTCGTGTGTGTGTGTGTGTAGTGTAATATACTGCATGAAATGACATCTGCTGGGGTGGAGGAGATGTAAAGGAGCTCTCACTACAGCTTTCCTCCTCTGCCATCTCTGCAAACTCTTCACTGTTCAGATAAAAGGCTCCTGATCAAGGAACTTGCACCTACTTCACCGCAGCACCACTGCCACAAGCCATCAGTGATCCTATAAGGTAAGCTATTTCATTACAATGTAGAATGAAACAAGTCATTTGAAATGAAAACATTTTAACGTTGGAACTCTGTTACATTGCAACCTCTCTGCATTACCTCAGATAAAGCAGATTTACCTAAGAGGAAATAACAAACATTGCAGAAAGTAGTAAGGTCCTGATTTTCTTACCAGAAGTGGTTGTTGCAGCTGATTCTTCTGAATTTGTGAAGTCTGTTTCAGACAAAAAACCAAAACCAAACAAAACAAGACCATTATGAAGTTTCAGACACATGCATGACTATCCTCAGCAGGCTTTTTGTATATTACCAAAAGTTTCCTGCATTCACCAGAAGAGGGCAACACCTGCTCTTTCAGAACAACACTTTCAGGTTGTCAAAAAAGGCAAATGTAACAATCTTTGGTTAAAAACAAATCACAACTTTTATGCATTCGAGTTTGTTTGGGTTTTGTTTATTTGTTTGTTTGTTTTTTGGTTTGGTTTTTTTTTTTTTTTTTTTGAGAAATACCGGGCAGTTTGAATTGCATAATGTTAAGAAATCAAAAATTATTGACCCAAGATATGTGCCACACTAGTCTGAAAGCTACATGCTTATCCTGAGTGTCTTGCTAATTCTGGGAATGGGAATCAAGCATACACAATAAGGTGGCTCTAGTTGGGTATGAAGAACTCTTCTCAAACTTTTTATAATAACAGTGAGACCTGCCACTTAAATTTTGTCCATTCATACATATTCTCTTTTCTATACTGCAAAAAGCAGTGATAAAAAAATCCTAATTAATTTCAAGTTTGAACCTCTGATCTTGCCAGGAACCAGCCAACTATTTATATAGCAAACACTAGCAATTAGATTTTTGGTATTGTTACAGTCAGTATTTTGATCAAAAAGAAATGAGGAAATTTGTTATCTCGTTCACATAGCAACTTTAAAGTTGTCCCTTTCAGTCACTGGGTGGTTTTTGATGCTGTCAGAGCCAAGTCAAGTTACAGGTCACAGTTATCATAGAAATATAATCTAAAGAACAGCTGGATGCAAACAGGAAGCACTATTTTAAAAATATACTTCAGGTATTTCAGCATCTCTCAAAGGTCAAAAGTCGTCCTATAATGTTGCTTACAATACACTAATTATACTGTAAAGCCTTTCCTACTGCTGCAGAAGAATTAAATCAGAGATACCAAAAATCCCTGAAGAAAACCAGGGTTTTTTTTATTAAAAATCGTAAACAAAGAATTTCTGAAATGCTAATCACTCATGAATTCCTTGCTGTAGTAAGACTATTTTCCTTGCCTTACTGAAAACTAGCAATAGTTTCTTTCCAAAGGATAAATGTGAACACGATTTCTGTAATGAAGGGAGAATGAGGATTATCTCAGTGACTTTATTTTCATTTTATCTGGAAAATTACTGATGCTATTTGCACCACAAAATTAGCTAATAAGCCACAAGGATGATATGGAAAACTAATTTGCAAATGCTTGTATATGCTTAACTATCTCCATGAATTAAAAGGTAACAGCAGCAGCAATCTTCCTGCACAATTTCTAAAATGGAAGAACAATGGGGCAAAATCCCACAGAACCCAAACATACCTGTTACTTGTGTTCTGCTAGGCAGTGTAGCAGTAGCTTCAACTGCAAAATAAGAAGATTTTTTAGAACAGAAGGTTTTATATGTATTTGTACACACGCATATACATACACACACTTTTTGAAACACAACAATTCTAGATGTGCTACTCACCTCGCTTCAAAATGGTTTGCAAAAGTGCTTTGCATCCATTGAGAAATATGTGTCAAGACTTTTTGAAAGCTGGAAGTTGAACTCTTTTGAGTTCAGTTTTTTATTCAGTTTATTTTTTTATATTTATGCAAGATACAGATTAGGCCATGAGCTTTCCCACTTCTCTTCCATTGCCAGTGTCTTCAGAAACCTATTCAGCACATTTCCTTGAGTGAAGATGAAGCAGACTAAAACAGCAGCAACTAAAAATGTAACATGTATATGCACATAATGGTGTGCATGCACATCATGTAGACACTCAATGTACAAGAGCTGCACCACCAAAGAACATCTACACAAATGAAAGATCAGGCTGCCAGAAATGAAGCAGCTCAGGTGGACCTGGGCTGGGATGAAAAGCTATTTCCAGCTCAATGGGCCCATGAAACAGGTGCCCAGGGACACCCAGGGGTCCCTATACAACACACGGATGGACTCCTGATCAAGGGGTGGATCTGACAATTGAAGCCATCACACTCATGAATGTGAAACGTGACGTCATTAAGAGAGCCAAGTGACTAAAGTCCCCCTGGAATAGAACATGGTGGCTGGGCCAGATGAGGAGGCCCAGCAGATTGATTAAATCACACCACTGCAGCAAACCTGCTCCCAGCAAGTGCTGTGTGCTTCCTGTGTGATGGAAAAGTAGCAGATGACTCCAAACGTTCCCTGAAGCCTGTCACCACCCAAAACACCATCCCAGGCCTTGAAAAACAAGTGGCAACACAGTACCACCTATACTTAAGACACTGTTACCTACTTCAGCACCATTAATAGGTGAGACCCTGTCTGTTGGGCAAGGAGGAAGAAAAACTCTTCTCAAGTCACTGAACCTGGTGGCACACTAGGCACAGTCACAATTCAAGCCCACAGGGTAGCAGAAGAAGAGAGATTCTCTCTGAATTGCTGGAGTTGGTGGGACAGTTTCTCCACAGGTCATGCCTTGATATCCGGCCAGTCCATCATTGCCATGTCACACTGGCAGGTACCAAACTGTGCCACACAGCTCATGTGCAGTGGACATCACCCAGATCCTTGGAGACCTCACTGTTGTCCAGGTTGCCGTAGACTCCACCACTGCTAATGCCCTCAGACACTGGACATCTGGCTTCTTCCATCAGTGGTGGTCCACTTGCACCTACAGTCTACACGACCATCCTCTGACTCTGAATCCAGTCATCCAAGATCAAATCTCTGTGGGACCTCCAGTAACCAATCACTTGGAGACAACACACAGGAGAGTGCTCTGAGGGAATAAATTCCTGGGTAGCAAGGTATGTGGGAGAATTTGGGCAGGTGCCTGGAGGAGCATTCACCGCTGATGGCATGGGAGTTTACACCCAAACAGGCAAGGAATCCTGGTGAAATGGCAGGCCACTTGAAGGAAGGATGTCTTGCTTACACCAAAGACAGAGACTTTGGGTACTGTGTTGGTTCCTGGCATATGCCTACCAGGCCCGTGTCCCACACCCTGGAAGGAGCAATAGGATCCCTGGATCTCAGGACACACAAATGGGTACTGCAGCTAAATTGGAGACACCAGCCTAACCATAACAGTCAAGGGGAAACTACGGAAGTGGAGGCTGAGCCAGTTAGGGAAGGAGGAAGAAGATTCTCTTGAGGTGATGTAGGAAGACAACTCAGAAGAGGCAGCCTGTTCTGCAGCAGGACAGCCACAAGAACAGAAGAGGGAAATGACAGAAATCATAAAAGAGACAGAAATTATCCAGTCCCTGTTTCTGAGCAAGCTGTGAGAGGCACACAGATGGCAGCTGCAACCCAGGTAAGCAGATTGCTGCCTGGCTACCCCACTGCTGGGATACTGGGACCAATGATCTGAAGTCAGAGACTGCATTAGAGCTTGACAAGATGAAAAATATCAGTTCATTTTTGTTGAATATCATATACTGCATGAAGCTAAAAGCAGCAACTCTGAAATATGGCAGCATGAATACATGGAAATCAGATTAATTGCACTATAATTTTTTAGGAGTTTTCCATGAAACTGTTACTTTTAGTTAATTTGCATCCTGGGTAGAAATTTTCTCATATTGGAGCAAGAGATAGAGAGAACCAATATTCTTAATAAAATAATACATATCCATCAAGCAAAAAGTATAAGTAAAAATTCACACCTTTATACGTATCAGTCTACTGAACTTAAACTCCTTCAGTAAAGATAAAATGAAGTTACATCAAATATCTCATTTGAGACAATGAACATTCTGCCTACAGCGAAGTCCAATTGGGTTTTTTGACATCTAGAACTGTATGAACTTGATAGATCATGAAAATATGGAGATAACCTTAATTTTTATAGTCAATTTTCAGGAAAATTAGGATTTCTCACTCCATGGTAAGTCCAGATAAAACACATATTCCTGTAGGGCATGTGTTCTAGAGCTCTTATGTAGAAGTGCTGTTACTTTAACATTGTAAAGAGATTAGGAATTACAGATACTATAAAATTATTTTCTTAACACCTAGTGTAGGCTTGTGGAAGACCCTTAAGATACCTTAAAATACCGACTTAAATAATATGCAGAACTGAAGCAGTAGTCAGATAAAACTATTCTGTACTGTTTAAACAGTAAATACTTTAAGGTAGAATGGGGTGAATAAAAATAATGGAGTGAACTTCTGGTTAGAGACGGAAGCATCCTTCCACAGGTGGGCAATCTGACCTTCCTACCACAGAAAGTGAATTCTATCTCCAAAAGTTTACCTGTCACTAATTCTGTCTTAATCAGTGGTTAGGACCTTGTGCAAAAGCCCTTATCTCTAAAAAAGCTCTGGAGGAAATTAAATTCTCAAAAGGAACCCACTTCTTGAATATGGAGCATCTCAGAGCAAAAACCACCACACTGCTTCTTCTGCCCACTTAAAAAATGAAATCTGTACAGAGAATCTAACTTTAAGATCTTTCTCACAAACTCATACTTGTGGATTCAGTGTAGACAGTCTTGCTGTATACAAGCTATCTTTTGCATCCTCCATATCCCTTCAACCTGCCTCGTGAGTTTTTGAGAATACAAATAGTATCCTGAGGTAGGTACAAAAATTGTTCATTAACATATTTAGTTTTGTAGGTCAATAAAGACAGTGAACCCTAAAAATGCCAAATGCTTTTAATAACACTTCTAGCAGTACAGGGGGTAAAATAAGCTAAACACAAGCCATGAATATGGAGCTGGTAGATGCAGCAGCTGATGATGGCATGCATAATCTGAGGGGCACTTTTTTTATGGACACCAGTCTAATCACGACTTCTCTTACAGCACAATATTCATATGCCTACAGTTGCTAGAAATTGTCCATGAGTATGAGACTTGTCATTTATCAAGGTGCAGCATGAAGTTCATTAACCAAGTTTTTCATCAGAATCATCTTTGCATATAGAAAGGAGGAAGGAGGAGAGACTGTCATATATTATTTATGTGTTAACCCTCTTCCTTTCTTGTGTTTAAGAACAAGAAAAGAAAGTGAATAGGGTTTATTTGGAGAAAGATTAGAGTTCAATCTAAAATATCCATAAAGTTGACATGTAAAAAGGAAAGTTAAGTAACTCAAGATGTCTTAGTTACAAGCTAACAGAAAATTTATTGCCTTAGGTTGTTTACTCTTGATACGAGCATGAAAATCCTTACATATATGAAACTTCCATTTATTTGCTCTATGGATTTTCATTTGCAACACTGTTAGTTTAGGATCACCAAATCAATATACTGAACATATCCTAATCCAAAACAATGGATTACACACTGTAACAATAATTTGCTACATTTTCCCTAATAGAAAACACTTTTGAAGATTCAAACAATAATCAAATAGGCAAAACCCAGTATTATTCTTTGCTTTTGTTGCAAGGGAGATAGAACAAGTCCCCACAAAACTGTTTGGTTTCTTTTCTGAGGGAAAAGGTAACTCCATTAAATGAGATAAGCACCAGCTTCTGTTACTAAGATGCATCATTAGAAACAAAAGCAGCCAAGCCCTTGCTGTCTTCAATCACTTTGTACTGTTCCGACACTAAGAGCCAGCTAAGCCACGACCTGGGAGTCCCATCTGAGTAGGCAGAGGAAACTGTTCCACAGGTATAAAACCTGTTTAGCAACTCTCACCACAGCTTCATACCACAGCTGCAAAAATTGTGACAACCTTCATTTCCCAGTGACTTCATCTGACAATGGGAACCCGTGTAACTTCAGCAGCTCCAGACTGGCAGGAGACTAAACCTATTAACAGTACTTAAGGTTAGGTGCACAAACTGATGTAGCTCTGAGAGAGACCAGTGCCTGGCCCTATCTAAAAAAATAGCCTTGTGCTTACAGCATTCCTTAGCATGACAGCTTTTAATTCTCAGGTTACTGGATCTTTTAGGATAGGACAGTTTCCACACGTGCTGCTGAAGCTGTTCCACCAAGCAAAGCAGAATTGAAAAATCAATTCAGCCCAAGCGAAAGAAAGGTAGAAGGAGGCTTTGTAACACAGTGGTCAAGATGGGACAAATGTTTCTGGTCCCTGCACCAAAGGCACAGTCACTCAAAGCATGCCATTTGGTCAGTAGCTCAGGCACAGGGCAGAGAAAAAGCCCTTAAAGCAAAGGCGTACAATGTTCTATCTCCAGCTGTGATAATGAGAAAATTCCTTTCCTTCTCTCTACTTTCAATCTACCTTATGAGCAGTACACTCTTTCTTAAAATTTTTGGAAAGGCAACACCCTTTCTTATTCACCTGTCTTCAGGCAACCCAGTCTGTGAGAAGCAATTCCATTTTTCTAGGGTGGAGAAGGGAGAAGCAGCTGGAACCTGGCTGCTGATAACAACTTCATGCAAGAACGACATTACTGGCAGCAGTTTCTTGTCCCCCTGTCTCAGGGGAACAACACTGCTGCTGACTGATGCTGTTTTACCTAATGCTTCATGATCTCCTTTAAACCTTTGCAGAAAGCATCTTTAGAGCAAGCCTGAGACTGGGCAAGCAACTACTGGGCTTTCTTCAGAGGGGAAAAAGAGTGAACTGTAGTGAACTAGAGCCTCCCCATGGACACTGCCCCTGCCCAGCCTGTGACAGGTAAGGAGGGTCAGGGGACAGCACAGCAGAAGGGCTGTACCAGCTGGCCTCTGGCTCAGGAAACTTGAGACAATGCAAGGGCAGCTGCTTTCTGTCAGCTCCAGACACCAAACAGGCACTGAACGCTAAGGAGCAGCAACAGCCCTGCCAATCTGTAGAAGCACAACAGCATTCCTGGCAGAGAAACATACATTTACGGACTTATATATGGGGTCTAGATGACAGGTTTATGGGATGAAGTGACTAAAATTTTACTTATATTAATTGAAAAAACATGCCAAAAATGACAACAGTTTGTATTAGCACCCAGGACTATTCTTTCAAATAGGTAGTCTTGACTGTGTTCAGCTCTCACAAACAGTTCAACAGCAAACGGTAGAATCCCAAGGGACACCTTGGTGGCTACGCAACTTGGCTTCCTCAAGCCACAGTACCTGGTTGTCAGCACAAAATGACATGAGATAACCATGACTGTATACTGCTGCTAAGATCAATTTTGACTTAAAATAAAAATACAAAAAAAATTACAAAAATGAGATTTTCTAAATAAGAAATTACAGCACATGTATGATGCTGAAAGCTTTTTCACCAAAAATTCAACTGATTCAGTCAGTGGAATTAATTTGCATGAAAAATTCCCACCAGAAAGGCCAAAGCCAACATTTTCATTCCAAATAGATACCTAGTATCACATACTGAATTATGCAATTACAACCATTTAACATTTTAAAAATCAATTCCACGTTGCAATTTTTAAATCTATACAGATCCTCTTCTAAACATGTTTACAGGTAACAGTTGGTTAAGCAGTTACTAGAACTGTGCAGCAACCACTGCACTCCATTTGCATTCAGTGAAAAGAAAATGTCCAGCATTGATGCATTTCACAGGACTTGCTCATGAACAAAACTGAATAGCTCAAACAGCAAAATTTCAAAATGGGGCTGTTCTAAATTCCAGTTATTTGCAGAAACAGGCACTGAAAGGATGACATTCAACACTCCTATTCAAATGAAATCCATATTTTTCTACTAAGATATTAGGTTCCTTTAACATTTGAGAAACCTTTCAGCTGAATAAGTGTTCTGCCAAAAAGAACCATTCTGTCACACAAGGCATTAATAACAATAACACATAAAAATCCTCCACAAGTTAACAGTTGTTTGTCACACTGGAAACATTACCCTATCTTGACTTTCTATGTAAGGTAGATATTGAGGCATGTTGTCTATAAGTTTATAGGATAAAACTTAAGTGCAATCTTAGTTTTATGTCTTGGTGCCCCTCATGACACCTTGTATCTGGTCTGACTCCCTATGGTGGCACCATGGAAGAAAGGATGAATTATCACTGGCCATTAGACAGAAACAAATGTAAGAAAACAATGACAGAGCTTGTTCACATCAAGCTCGGTCACTTTGGCCAATTCACTTTAATATCCTTAACAGAAAATTTAGGCTCAGTATTTTTAACTCAGCTTTGATGTTACACTGTTGTAAGAAATTAGGTTATACATACAGTTTTTATCTGTTTGTGGAAAGTTGTACATTAGATACTGAGATGAATCAAATCACCACTTCTCTGAGAGACTGATTTCCAAAAAGTCACTTTGTTTGGTATCACAGAAGAGGGAGGGAACGAGAGCAAAGAAAGGGAAGGTCAAACATGCATTCTGTTAATAGGTACTAAGTAAAGTGGCACATGACTCATCAAAAAGGCACTCCAGAGTTAGGTATTTTTTTTCTACCACATTTCCTTCAAGAGCTTCTAGAGGTTACTTTAGTATTCTCTCCTTACAGTTTTAGGGGGAAAAAATTGCATTGGGGCAAATAATTTACTTTTTCATCTTGTGCTTTCACGATCCACTCCGTAAACGTAATAATATGGCCCAAGGTTTGGTACCCAACAGACTGGGATGAAGACTGGAGGAGTGATGGCTACATTTCCACTTTTTCCCTGAGGATGTAAAGCCTTGGGACTCCACCCTCTCTTCTAGGAAAGGTGATCCTGTCATCAGATAGGCACACAGTTGGGAAATCTTTAAATGGGATTGCATGAGCCTAAGACATACCTTCCAGTGCCCACATCTGCAAACCAGAACAAAAGCCCAAACTGAAGTTTTCCTCTTCCTTGAGAATGCAGAGGCAAAATAGTCACACTGGGCACTGGTCACTTCCCATCTCTCCTACCAGCATTAAATTGCTCTGTACCCAGAAGTGTGGAAACTCCCTCCAAGGACACCAGTAGCAGGCTCAGCAATATTGAGAGTCAAAAGCATACATGAAAAAGAAAGGCCAACATCGTAATCTTAAAGGCTGAACAGGACAGTTTAGAGAAATCAAAAATGTCACAAAATACTCACTGAATTTTAATTGGGATAAAAAGCAACCAAAGCAACAGGTTAAAAGTTAGAGCACCAATATCACAAATGAGATGGCAGTGCTTTATTGTCAGTGATACTAGTTATAGTTATGCCTCAAATAATCTATTTTATTTGTTCATTGAAATTTGTTAAAGATATCCCATCATATCTGTGTTCCTTGCATAAATGCACAGTGTAACAGTTTGGATATTTGTATTTGTAATAAGAAAGTTACTGTTTAATGTATAACTGAAATGATTAATATTTAAACAGTACATTTCACCGTGAAGTTATTATTAAAGGCAACTTGAAAGCCTCACATGTAAAAAAGACAACTGAAGAGCTGGTACTCACAGATGATTAAAGTTTCTTTTCAAGGATTTAGCACTTCATTTATTTTCTTGTGTGTTTGTTCTGTTAAATCACCCCAAACTTGAGATTACTTAGTAGACGTTTTTCTTGGATTATACAGAGAGAATAATGATGTCATTCATATTGTCCACATTAAAGTATGTAACTACAAAGGAATCATTCATCAAGGAATAAGATAAAGAAATTTTCCAAGGTTCGAATTTGGACCCATAAGCACATCTTTCTTCAATTACTTATTTTTAAATACCAGGAGGTGATCTGTAAGGCAAGACACATTCAACCTGCACTCTTCATATCACAGGTGTTCTGCTACTTCTCACTCTCAGCAAGAGAGGAATTATCAAAGGAACATGAAGAATGTACATGGAAGGCCAGTGATGCACAAAGTGCGTGGCCTCCTTCCTGCTCTGGCCCTGCCTGCAGTATTTACACCTGCTCAGTGTGCAATGGCCACACCAAGCAGGAGAACCAGAAGACTCTGTGACTGGAAGGAACAGGAGTTTCATCTTTAACTCAGGTCCAAAAGTTTGCTATTGAGAACCATTAGTCCAAGAAATGTGATCAGCCTCATCACTAAGTGGAAAGCAGTCAGGTATGTCCTTTCTTGCAAATCTTCAGATGCATAAAATATGCAGCTACTGCAAAGGTAATTGCAGCCACTTCTGGGGAGTGAGCTACTTGGTTAAAGTTGAGCATACCTTTGAGTGCTAAGCATGTGTGTGAATCTTACCAGAACCAGGATTTTGATCCTTATTAAACCTCAAATGGCTAAGAAAAATTTTAAATAAGTTTTTGGTAATTTGAAAAATTTTCACAAAAATAAATGATAAAACCTAAAGTAAAAGAATCAGAAGAGTCAATGAAAAGAAAGGCAGGAAAAGTGATGCTAAGTAAATCTAGACTTATTAATGGAGTGGATCACTGCCTCTGAGACACCAATTAGACAATGGTTTACACTCCACAAAGACTTTGAATGGTTAAGCAAAGAAGAAATCACAGGAATTATGGTAGCCTTTGACAGAACATTTTACAAATAATGGTTTTACGTAGGCACAAAATGCCAACGAGGTCACAAATAAAATTCTGAAACTTGTCCTCCGGCACAATTATGACTGTAATGAACCACTTCCTTTTCACCTTTTGTGCCTACAGAGGACTTTGCTAAACTTTAGCCCTTTGCCAGTTATGTTCATTGCAGATGTAAAATTAGATTCTTGTGCAGACTTACTACTCAAAGTCCTTCTGTTTTAACAAAGAACAGAGAAGCTTCCCAAATCAGGTAATTTTTACACAGGTCTTCAGAAGAACTTACTGAAAGAAATCAGATTGTAAGAGTAGTAGCAACATCAATTAAAATCACCTGACACGGACTATTAGATATTTCTACCATAAAAGCTTTGTTTTCTATTGGACTGGTATTTGCTAAATATCTGCTTTTCACAGGATGACTTGGGGGGGTAATCAGCTAAAATGCATCTATTACTGAAGAGAGGCAAATAAACTGTAAAAAAATTCCAGCAAACTTCTCTTTGAAAAGCTGTTAATGTCCCAAGTTATCTAGAGGAAATAACTTATATTTGGCAGTGGAGATGGTCTCTGCACTGAAACAAAACCCTGTGAGCACAGTTATTCAGTTTGGCTAAGCAACAGAGCTTTGGAAGCCACGCATCTTACACACTCACTAGAGAGCTCTTGTAGGTAGACAAAGGATTCCACAAGCCACTAAACCATGAATTCTAAAATCATTAATCAGTTGGGGCTGGAGCTGGGCATTGCCTGATCAAGCTGCCCTGTGATGCTCAAGGATGCTCTATATTTAGGGCAGAAATTGCTGGAACAGAAAACAAGGAGGTTGTCCTTTCTGTGCATCAGTAAAAGACAATCAGATGCTCCACTCTGACCAAGATTTTCCCCACTATCCAGACATACCTCTCTCAGACTTCCTTTGTACCCAGCTTATGTCTGGTAGCCAGAATGTTCCCCCTTTCAGCCTTAGGACTGTGTTCCTTCAAGCACAGCCACACATGGGTAAAAGAGAGACATCCCTTCCTCAGCTCCTTTCCCAAGTCACACAACCCAACAAAGAAGATGTGCTCCCAACTACAGCATCAAGGCCAGCAAAGGCTTTTCATTCATTACAAACCAGTGTTAGCAGCATTCTCCATGAGTCCTGGTTTGTTGGACAGATTTCCTTCTCTCTCAGAAAAAGAAATCCGATCACCTTATTTTACTGACCTTACCGAGACACTTTGATCTAGTCCAGTCAGGCTGTGGTTGTAAGATCACATAGACAAAAGATATTTTTGAATCTGTATTAAATAGATAGGTACATTTTTTAAGGATAAAGGTGATGAAGATTAAGACTGGTGCCACAGTTCAACTCAATCACTGATGCTATATAAAAATTTTAGGAAACAATAACTGACCTAGTCACATTGAAATCTCTTAGGGGACAGTATAATTTCCTATGATTGATAAATTGTGTTCCATTGAAGCTTGATTCAAGTTTGAGAAATGATAGCAAAAGGTAAAAATGAGACTATTCTCTTGCTCGAACTCAATTTCTCTGAAAATAAAACCTTGGTTTGGTTTGATTCAAAGGTTTTTATGGTTCTTTTTCAGGGTGGACAGGAATTTTGAGAAACGTATGAGAAACTACTTGGTCATTTTAATAAAGGAGACATTACTGATACTGATAAAGAAGAAGAAATTGGATCCTGCTGTAATTTCTGCAGATGTAGAACCTACAGCTGAAGATGGCGTAATGTGCCAATTGAAGCAGTGACAAGTTGTACTCATTGAAATTTTGGTCCAGCAAACGTGCAGAATAAGAACCTTTCCTATGTATTTATTCCCCGAACATAAGATGTGTAAATTAATTATTTTCAGATGACATTGAAGCATGGCCCAATACTCCAAGGAGTTTTAGCTGCATGCATCCTGCTCTCGTATTACACAAATGGTTGATAGACAGAAAAGCTGAAGCAAGTTGAAAGTCCTTAAACGAAGATGCTATACTTTTTCATTTGGATAAAAACTAGCAAAAGCTGCAGGTCCTCACATGATCTCATCAAGAATTTAGTTAGAAATGATTAATAGACTGAGACTTTGTAAAATCTGGAAGAGAAATGCTAGACATGCTCAGATCAACTTTTGACTGAATTACTATTTCAAAAGCAATGCAATGGTACTTACCACACTGTAAAGAGTTATCCTCTGCTACTGTCGTGTTGTAGGTCCAATCCTCCTTTCTCCAGCGGATAACACCACTATCCTGGCAGTCCTTAGACTGTGTTATATTTGCCTTGTCCCACATTCTGAACAGGTACAGCTCCCCAGTCATACCCCGCTGAGGTGATGCAGCCGTGCCCCGCAGCTTTGAACAGCCAAGCAAGAACTGGCCTTTTCCAGGCAAAGTAACTTTCCCATGTAGTTTCTTGTGGAATTTTACTGTTCCATTTATGAACACCTTCATCTCCTCATTGTCACTTTTCCACTGGATACATATTTGGTTCCAAGTGTTTTTACGAAGTCTTACTGTTGTATTTATTTGATTTCCAAACAACCATATCTTCAATTTACCATGATCTCCTGTAAGCCCAAGATCATACTTATTTGCAGAGAGATTGGTGTGAAGAGTTTTTTCAGCATATACATATGCTGTCCATGGACTATTTGAGGAATACAGCTTGAGGTGCACACAGACAAGGAATTCTCTCAAGGGATGCAGAGAAATTCTTGATGACATACTCCAAGGATCTTCACATGCAGTCTTAAAGACAGCTTTGTATCGCCCTAGGAAATCCTCCTGATCTAAATAAAGAAAAGGCAGCTTGTAAAATGTTTAGGTCTTAAAAAAGATCTTTTATATTAAAATGATTCTTCCATATATTACTATTTCTAGGCATTTTCATAGGAATTTTCAAAACAACACATTTAGAAACAATCTTGTAACCCACTCCTTTGGATTTCTTTTTGTGGTAGGGAAGTGACAAATTTGGAGGCAGTCAGTAAATCCTAGCTGCTCATGAAACTTTGAAGTAAAACTTATGCACAAGACTAAGGATGACCGTGTAGAATCATAGAATCATTTAGGTTGGAAAAGACCTCCAAGATCATCGAGTCCAACTGTCAACCCAGCACTGCCAAGTCCACCACTAAACCATGTCCCCAAGTGCCACATCTACACATCTTTTAAGCACTTCCAGGGACGGTGACTCAACCACTTCCCTCTGCAGCTTGGTTCAATGCTCAGCAAACCTTTCCACGAAGACATGTTTCCTAGTGTCCAAACTAAACCTCCCCTGATGCAACTTGAGGCCATTTCCTCTTGTCCTGTTGCTGGTTACTTGGGAGAAGAGACTGGCTCCCATTTCACTACAACCTCCCTTAAGGGAGGGAGCAATAGGGTCTCCCCTTAGCCTTCTTTTCTCCATGCTACACAATCCCAGGTCCCTCAGCTGCTCCTCACAGGATTTGTACTCCAGACTCTTCACCACCTCTGTTGCCCTTCTCTGGACTCGCCCCAGCATCTCAATGTCTTTCTTGTAGTGAGGGGCCCAAAACTGAGCACTGGATTTGAGATGTGACCTCGCCAGTACCAAGTATAGGGGGACAATCACTGCCCTGGTCCTACTGGCCACACTATTGCTGATCCAGGCCAGGATGTCATTGGCATTCTTGGCCACCTGGGCACACACTGGCTCATGTTCAGCAGCTGGTGATTAAAACCTCCAGATTATTTTCTGTCATGCAGTTTTCCAGGCACTCTTCCCCAAGCCTGCAGTGCTGCAAGGGGTTGCTGTGACCCAAATGTGGGACTTGGAACTTGGCCTTGTTGAACCTCATACAACTGAGGCTTCATTCTGCTCCCCATCCCTGTCTTCCAGCTCAGAGCACTGGGTACCCTGAGACTGACGCAAAGACAGCATGAAGTACACCAGCCTTTTCCTCACCCTTTGTCGCTACGTTTTCCTCTTCATCCAATAAAGGCTGGAGATTATCCTTAGCCCTTTCATTGCTAATGTATTTATAGAAACATTTTTGGTTTTTATGGCAGTAGCCAGATTAAATTTTAGTTGCGTTTTGGCCCTTCTGATTTGCCCTCTGCCTAAACTTAAGATATCCTTGTAGTCCTCCTCAGTCTCCTACCCCTTCTTCCAAAGGTCATAAACTCTTCTTTTGTTCCTGAGTTCCAGCTAAAGCTCTCTGTTTAGCCAGGCTGGTCATCTTCCCCACTGGCTTGTCTTTCAGCAGGTGATGACCTGCTCCTGCCCCTTTAAGGTTTCCTTCTTGAAGAAGAATGTCCAGCCTTCCTGGACTCCTTTGCCCTTCAGGTCTGCTTCCCAAGGGACTCCGTCAACCAGTCCCCTAACCATGTCAAAGTCTCCTTTCCAGAAGTCCAAGGTGGCAGTTCTGTTGACTCCCCTCCTTACTTCTCCAAAAATCGAAAACTCATCATTTTGTGATTGCTGAGGTCTCCAACTACCACATCATCCACCAGCCCTCTCTGTTCATAAACAGGTCCAGCAGGGCACCTTCCCTATAAAACAAGTAGTCCCAGACAATGCCTTAAACACTAAAACTTGATCATAACAGTTCAGTTCTTGCAGCTGCCTCGTTTCCTCCATTGTCCCAGTACAGCAAAGGACAGACTTTTGTCACTGTAGATATAAAACTCTTTAGAGCTGACTCTTATTTTGCGGAAATATGGACATTCCAATCACATAACCATTATCATGGTTGTTTGCTTTATGGTGCACACATCAGCACCAAAATAAGTAGAAGTTCCTTTGGAACGTGAAATGGAACAACAGAAAAATTAAACAGCCTGGCAGATGCTCAGCCAGTGCAAGACAACACATTAGTGAAACCTTTAAGGAGGTCATTATTTATCAATATATGGAGAGCTTTTATGTATGTTCCAGAGGACATATGGGATTAATTATGATTGGTCAGAGTTGGAAAGCTGAAAAAGATCAGGCAACATAGGAAAAAACCTTTTCCATTAGCTCCCCTGTAAGAAGACAAACTTCCAGGCTACTTGGATCAGGGTTATTTTTCCAGGGTAGGTTACATTCATAGTCTTAGTTAGCTGTCAAGATCACAGCCAGCTCTTCTGTAATGTTCTCAAGCAACCAGAGCACCAGCTTTCATCAGGCCAATTTTGACAACTTTTCTGTCTCTTGACCTCCTGCCTCTCAAATTTCTTTTTGAATAGCAACAAGTGAAAATAAGGAGAAAGTTCCAAACTTCCAAGTGCAACTTGATAGGTACAAGCTACCAGAAAAAGTCTGAAACACAAAATATATTAGTCCAGTTTCATGGAAAGTCATTGATACCTATTCTTGTTGCATCCTATAGCTTTGAGACTCTGTCTGTGACGCACGCTAGCGGAAGTTCGCAGGCATTTTCCACAGCCCTGAATCACTCCTGAAGTTCAACACACATGATGGAAGTGCCATGCAAGGCTTATAGACCAAACAAAAAACTTTCTGGGTACAGGCTGAATTAGGTGAAAATTCTAACTAGCAGAGAGTAGATTTTGAATGGTGAGTTAATACTTAGATTGGTTTCAAATGGCAATGGAGAAGAAAGACATACTTGCCCCAACAGCAAACCTCCCTGCCTAACCCTACAGCGTGAATTCACTCACTCAGGCCACTTGTCAGACTCTGAAAGCAAAATCTGGGATGCTTAGCTAAGAAAAGTTCAGCATGGAAAACTAATTTCTAAAATTACTTAAAAGCTGGATGAGGAAGACTGGATGGGAGGGGAAAGTGCCACAGAAGATGGGATTTTTAGATACAGGCTCAAATGTACCTACCTTTTAAACTAAAATTAAAATAGTTTTACCACTTTACAGCATGGACAGATCATGAGGAAACTGATTTTATAAAGGAAACAGCCAGCTAGTTACACGCCAACACTGGTGACACAGTCTTTCCAAATAAAAAAACTGCTCAAGTCTTTCATTCTCTGGTAGAAATTTTGAAAGACTTGATGCAGCAGCTGTTCCTCAGACAGTATATGTCAGAAGTTTACTTGCATGACTGATATTGCCTCCAAAATTCCTGTAAGCAATTTTGAGCATGCAGAGATTGACTGGTAAAGGAAGTTTCCTGACACAGCTTCAAAACTTGAAGTCACTGTTAACTATACAAATTGACAGACTAGAATTCTATTCCTGAGCAAAAATACTAATCAAAACTTGAAGTATCATCAGCAGACTTGGTTTTGGAAATGAACAAATTCTGAGAGAGGCTTGATTTCATATTAATCATTAAATCAGTGTTGATGTGCCAATAGTGAATTAAAGGGCTGCTAAATTCCATTAGCAGAACCGTCACTTCAAAATCGCCAAGGAAGCCAGAGTGGACATAAACTTTCAGATGAAAACAGCCATAAGACAGGTAGCCAACAGAAATTATGCAAAATGAGATCAATCTGCTGATGATTCTCCTGGTCTGCTTTACATAATCCAAAAAGACTGCTGTTGATCAATATGCAAGACCTGAAGAATTCATTTAAACTAAGGAAAGTGTTTACATAGAAAGGTCTACCCTTCTGGAAACTGGAAAGCTGGCCCACTTAGCTCTAAACAGTCATTTTAAAAAGTGCCAAAAAGATATGCCAAAGTGAACAGAAAAGATACCAATACTATCTGAATTGTTACAAGAAAGTGTTGGAAATTCTAATATGCTTTATTCTACCCAAAGAATGCTGAAAAAGCAGAAAGGAAATCATAATCATAGTCAGAAAATGCACTTTGCTGTTCCATGTGAGTGCAGTACAGCATTACGTTAGAAATTAATTATCAGTATTATCTTGACTAAGTCTCCTTGATATCTGGGTGGATGCAAAGTCATTAGGAGTAAAGCCTTTGGAAGATCTGTTAACCATCACTTATTTTCTCTAGCAATGGTGCTTGTGGGCTGTGACCCACCCTCGACCATGGAACTGAGGAGCTGGAACTGCCTATGCTTTGACAGTGGCATTCCTGCCCTAGAATTGGTCTCCTTGCATCCAGCCAATACAACACATTCAAAAAAGTAGCCATGAACACACCTTTATCACCAGAGCACAGAAAAGGTAGCATAGTGGAAAGAATGCCTCAAACATCTCCAGAGTAAGAAAAATCAGGAAAAAATAAATAGTGATAATAATTAAAAAAAAAAAAATTCAAAAAACCCCACAATTTGGAGTGAGAAGGAAACTCCATGCAATAGTAATCATGGGCTGACTTTTCAATGTCTTTTGCTGTATTTGGGCACATAAGCCTTTTCAGAAATGCAAATTTTTCATCTTACTATACTTATCTCTAATAGATGTAAAACCTGGGGGTTTTACCCTCACTAAAAGTAAAAGAATGTACTTAATAAACAAGTCTTCTTAAGCCCTAAAAGAAATCCTGAAATGTATGCACATACTTCCAAGTGTTTAAAATAAACTTTCTGAGAATGACAACATAAACCAAAAATGCAATGTTTCTTTTTTCTAAACACTTTTAGATCATGATAATTGATACCTTTACAAGAGATAGCCAACTGTAGGTATTAAGAATTAGACCTACAGGAGCAGATTCTCTCAGTACATAAGCACCAGTGTTATTTTCCTTATCAGTACAGCTGAGCATTAATACAGTCAGGGATTCGCTGGAATAAAAACAGTCACAAGTTTATGTGTCTGCACTATCTGGCTTTTAACTAGAAACAACAAGTCATTGACTTCCTTGCAAGTGTTTGCCACCTGTGACACATTTGGCTCCCTACAGTCCATTCAAATGATGTCAAAAAACTCTTGTACACTCACGCGTTCCACCTATAGCTCATAACTGTTCTTTATAAAAAGTTTAAAACTCTAAACTTTCTACATGTGGGTCACTTTATTCTGTTGAATATTTTGAAAATCTGAAGCTAAGACCTGTCTCCTAAAAATAAATTTCATCCCTCCTCTTCATTCACAGTTCTATTTGTTTAGCTGGGGACAAACACCATCACATTATTCAACATTCTGAGCATCAGAAAGAACACAGGAAGTTCTTCTCTCTTCATATTTTTTGGAGAACACAAACATACTTTGGCACCTCAGATGAGGAGAGAACTGAGTAGAGATGCAATTGATAGTACTAATAGCCTAAAACAAAAAAAAACCCAATAAAATAGGGGGAAAACATACATACAATCATGTCAGTTTAGCTGTTCTTGAAGATTACTGACACTTGCAAGTGATACAAAGGCGAAGAACAAAACTCCTCTTTGCTTCCTTCCTCAGAACTTTAGATACAGTCAAATTTTCCCTGGAAAAACTCTTCTATGACATTTGTCCATCTGCTGAGTAGCTATGTCCTTTTTACTATTTAAAGTACAAGAGCTTAAAACCTCTCCTTCTTAGTAGCAGGTTTATCACCTGAATCTCAGATTGTCTCTCAACAAAAACATTTTACGAAAATTACTATATTTGGGAATTAGTCAGAATTAGTCTAGTCTGTAACTTATGAAACCCCTTTGCTCATACATTTTCATTAAGCAGGCATACTTAAATTAAAAAAAAGCAGGCAGTAAATTTGAACTGCAAGAAGTTCTGACCTTCTAGAGTAAAATAACATGCTACAAATGCAGTTTCTGAAACCAGCCATTAAGTAAGTACATGGCAAAAAACACTCCCAATTTTTTAATACTCTAAGCACATTATTAACACAATAAATGTTATTATGTCACACTATTGACATAAGGAAGCTTTATGAATGACAAGCACTGTTATCTTTATCAGCTGAGGTCCAGAGCAATGACAGACTAACCATCAGTTTACACAACAGCCATGAAAAAACACAAATTATTTTACCTCACACAAAAGCATTACCATGTCAGTTATCTAATTTGTACAAGAACTTTATTAATTTATTTTCCATTTACTATTACATAAAGAGCATAAAATACCAAGTTCAAATACGTAATTTCTGTTCCATGTTTTGGACCTTATTGCCTTTTCCTTAGCCATATTCAGATCCACAACTAAGAGCAATGCAGGAGATGTTCTGTGCTCATACATGTTCTAAATACAGCGAAGCTCAAAGGCTCTTGTGGTGTTTTTGTAAGAGCAGTGTAAAAGATTTAACAACATGTTCCGAAAATAGTAACACTTGCAGTTCCAAAAAAACCAGCAATAAAATAATTTGTCTTGTTATTACAAACTGTGTTTTGGTTCTGTCCTCATCCATAGCTTAGAAGTTATTACCAATGATTTTCTACAAAAACATAAAAAGCATCCAAAATGCTAAGCACCAACTGTTTAATTTCTTTTTAGTGTCAGTTTTTCCTCTTGATTTCAAGAGGCAAAAACTTGCCTGTTCTGAATATATTCAAAAGTCCTATTCATCAAGGCTAATGTTATTTATTTATGTTATTATTGGAATACCAACACTAGACAAATCAGGAAAAACTTCTCTTACCTTTGCTTGCTGTAGCCAGGAACAACTGAAGTAAAAGGACTGCTTGAACAATGCTGAATCTCAAGAAAATATCCTGTATTCTGCCAACACAGCAGTGCTGTTTTCCCCAGGCAACCATTCTAGAATAAATGAATAAATAAATAAATAAATAAACCCCAATGACTACAAAATGTGTAGGTATGTGGACATTATGACAAAATATGCTTCCAACATGAGCATAAATCTTTTCAACCCTGTTACACTATTGGGTATATATTGCACAGTAATGCACAGATACTCTGTATATTGCCAAGACATTATGAGAGAAAGAGATGTTTGTGAAAGGAAAATAACTCCAAACCCCAAAAAACCCATCCAAGCTCTAATTCTCCAAAGACTACAAATACATCAGAGCATGGCCATGACTCCTTGCACAAATAAGACTTTCAACATTTGAAAAACAAACAAACCCCTCTAGAAGATTCACACACAACAACAAAAAACCCAACCAAAAGCAGACAGAGCAAGCATGGAGAGGTTATCCAAAAGCTTTATTAATTTCAGTAAGTATGTAAGAAAGCATCTCTTCAGTCCACTACCCACACATTCTCTCATGTGACACTTTAATAGCAACACGATGAACCAAGTAAGAGGTAAAATTTTGATTTCCAGTCCTCATCTCATTATCATGGCAAGAAGCTACTGCAAAAAAAAAAAAAAAGACAAATGCCACAAATCACTGTGGGCAGCAATTTCATGAACAGTATCATGAAAACCTGGTTTGTCCATCTTTCTTTCTAGTGATGGTTGTCTAATGTGAGCAACAGGACAAAAGAAAATGTGCTGGAAAAAGAATATGCTTCCTATTATGAGAGACACTGTTCTATGAAATAATTTTTTTAAGATCTTTTCAAAAAAAGGTAAATCTGAATATTATGCATGCTGAAAGAAACATTCAGGTGCTTTTTGCACACATTAATTTGTAAATAAAAAGGTTTAGATACATAGTGGCAAGTGATTCTAAAGTTGATTCTCGAAACATGCAAAGCAATAACCTTTACATATTACCAATCTTTCATGTAGCAGCTTTAGGCTAGAACAGAGCATTCTGCCTAACAGCAGAAGTTTAACTTTGCCATCACAAGTTGGGTGCATGTGAAGGTCTCTTGGTTAGCACTCACACTGCTCACAAACTGCATTCTACTTCTGCTCATGCTGCATCAGACTGCAGTAGATTCCCTTCTTTTCAGGCATTTTAAATGGTGAACTCTTTCAGGAGTTTTAAATTTTTTTGAGGTTAGGGCTAAAATATTTTTTTTTTTGCAAGCATTCACACAAATGTAAATATTTATTAATTTACAATGGTTACTATGGGCTGAACTCTGCAAGAGAAGTGCCACAGGCATAAACTGAGAAACAGTGAAGTCGCTAAGTAATTGAAACTTTGGAAATTGATTAAACATACATGCAAATAAATTATACACATATAACAACATAACATAGAAAGCATAAAGCAAAGACTTGTTAAAAATTAACAGCACTGCAACATTGTTGCCAGTGTTTCCAAGAATTATGCAACTTGCAATACCTCTAACTAATAAAAAAGCTGACAGAAAATAAATCCTATGGTAAAACAATGGTCATATCTAATATACACAATCCTATGCAGGAACAGATCAAACAAAAACACTTTTAAAAAGGCAAGAAATGTCAAAGGTGGGCTAGCTTTCTAAAGATCCCCAGGAAACATGTTCACACCTGTCCTCAGCTTGTTTCTCTGAATGCCTAAAAATCATATATTAATAAAGTAGTTCCATCAGCAAACTAAGTAGCAGGATTACATTAATTATCCTAAGAACCTGAAAATGAAAACTCTTGTGCTTAAATATATCTGACAACTTCAAGATGTGTGCATCTACAATATAATTTCCTAGAGTTAAAAGAGTGTTTCTTTTCTTTGGAACACAAAAACTGTGGTTCCTTTCTTTGCTTACTCACACTTCCCATTCTAATCTCAAATTAGGTCACTTCAAGCAAAACCAAGCTGCATATCTATTCTTCCATTCTATGGGGAAATCTCTTTTTATACACTAAGCCATCTATCCACAGGGACGTACTTAGACAACAAAACAAACACAACTTCCAACATCCCTTGTCCCTACTGTCTGGACACCAAGAGTTGAAATGTGGATGAGATGGAGCCCAAAAATACTCAGTGGCATCCACAAGTGTAGCCATCGAAGCTGGCAAGTAATGAGGCAAAAGTTGCTTGCTTTGTGTCACAGATGATACTCATTCAGAATGCTCCTACATTCCCTGCTTTCAGTTTTCTCCTTAAGCCTCAGTCCTGCAAACAGATACACATGCAATGAGCTGACTAGGACAGAGGTTTACTCCTGAACCACCAAGCATGCCTTCTATTTTGTCTGGCAGACCTCATTAGACAATGATGTTCGTGTCCCATTCCCCAGAAATAACACCTGCATTACAAAAGTCTCAATTTGAGTACAGGAGCCAAGAAATTCCTTGTACTGACTCTAGCCCTGTCTGAGCACTCTGTAGCCCTGAGGAGTTTGAATGGACCTTCCTCTAACTCTGGCATTTCAGAGTGAGCTTTGCTAATATTTGTCCAGTGATTAAACAAAACGCTGTAACAAATACTTTCTGTACATTTAGGTTATTATCTCATCTGGGTTTGACATTGTTCTAACTTCCTGAGATGGGTCTGGCAAAGACAAGTAGGGACAGAGGTAGAGCTTCTTGCTGACTGAACACAGTCACAACAAGAACTCCGAAACTATTCAGAGCTATGAATGAAAATTAATGATCCCAGGCAAAGCAATAAAATTCAGATAGCGGGAAACTGGGTAAACGTATAAAGTGAAATACTGACATGGTCACAGCTCAACTGATTTTTTGCAAGACTTTGGACTAGCTCAAGATTTGTTTCAATGTCCAGATAAAATATACAATTAAAAGAGTTGGGAAAAAAACATTTGTGTTCTTTTCTTTTTGCAACAATGTTGTTTAGACACTACCAAAGAAAAAGATGCTGCTAGCTTTGATATATTTTTTAAAGAAAAAAAAGCAAGATATAAATACAATTTCACCATATCTATTCAAATAAAGATCATATGATACATTCCAAAATATTTGGCCATTATGTTCTTCTTAAACGTATTTAAGTCCTTTTCTGGATTAGAATCCTAAATCTTTACTCTTAGTGATCCTGAACAGTAATATAATTGCGGATACATAGTTGTGAACATTACAGAATTAGGCATAAGGGATTCTTTTCATTTGTTATTAATATTGCTTGTTTGTTCAAGTGAACATTTGTACTGTTCTCCATAATAAATACAGCATGATTCAGAGAATCCAGCATGAATATGCATAGTTTTTGCAGTAGGATGAAAAAATTTTCACTTGTGTATCAAGCAAATGTAATTAAGTACAACAGTTACTGAGCCACCCAAGTGTGGGAAAGAAGTCTATGCACAGACTACATGTAAAGATGTAACCGACTGTCTTCACTTTCTCAGTTACAACTAAATCACTTATATTTACAAAGAGCTAAGTGTCTGGAGTAGATGAGAATATAAAACATTTCTTTATGGTCAGCAGAAAAAATGAAAATTCAGAAAATAGAAAGTAAAGGCTCAGGCATAAATCTGTTACCTCTTGTTTGCTCTCCATGAAGAGTGTTCTACTTTGACCAATTAAAATCTTGTAGCATTGGTATCCAGGTCTCACAACATTTCACACCATCTTATTAATTTGAAAGTCAAACTGGAATTGACAGAGCTTTTTCTTAAAACAAATGAACAAACATACTTTGAAAAACTGGATTTTTTTGGTCTGTTGTGTTATACATGTTGCAGATCCGCATTAATATCACACTCTTTGCATATTAAAGAGGTTAGTGGAAGCAAAGACAGGAGAATGGTATAAAAAGGAGTCTATATTCTTATAATTAATATTAATTATCTCATGCCATGCTATTTTTTCCTTTACTACTTTCCAAGTGTGCACTCCTAGGTGACATATCAAAATCTATAGGACTTACCTTCAGCAACTACTTGCCTTGTAATACAGCAGATATATTTTCATAGGATTAAAGACAAAAAAAGTGCAAAACACAAAAACAGCTGAAACAGCTGTTGTGTTCTATAATAGATTTTGTTACATCACTTTTGGAAAAATACATCCAAATTTCACAATTCCTGTTGAAAATACATATTTACTGGCAGTCTTTAACATTTAATAAACTATTAGCTCTTTTATGCTAAGTTTTAGCCCGAGCAGGTTCTCACTGCCAATGCATAAACAGCTGGTTACAGCAACTTATGTTGGATATCATGGCCCAAAGCAATCATTCATTTACTTCCAGTCATGCTGTCTACTGCTGCACATCAAACTGCTTTGTTCAAGCCACACTTATTTCATCCACAGTCTTTGGGTTTCATTCTGTCTTCTGTAGTCATCCCCTACTAAGATTTGGATCAATGAAAATATTTCCCAAATTTATAGAAGTTACTGCTGAGGAGGAGGGTAATAATGAATGGTAAGCTTCTGGCTGCTGTTCTGTGACATTCTGCCTTATTCAAGTCTATACCAGGTGATAAAAGGCTAAAAAGAGCAAGAGAAACACATCATACTGCCCAGGTATGAGAACTTCTTGATGTCTTTCCAAAATGTAAGACTGTAGACTTCTTCCATCAGCTCCTTATATTTTCCAGACTGGAACCAAAACGCAGTAAAGTTTTTGTGTTATTTTTAAATTTTGGCTGAAGGAACTCAGATGTAATAGGGAGGACGCTTATGTTGGAAACTCTTGTGTCACAGTGAATCTTGGCACTTACAGTATTCACTGACTTAACAGCAGAGGTAGCACCATTGATACTAAAATGTTGTTCCATGGAGTTTTTTTGATGTGTCTTTCCAAAACACAGTAATAGGATTATTACTGTCTGATAACTTGGTTTTCATTAATTTTCTCCAGTGTTAATCATGTCTGTAAAAATTGTGTTCTACATAGTCTCTCTGTTCATATAGTCACTTTATGTAGAACACCAGCTTTTTCTAAGACTGTAATGGCAATGTGCTGAAGTTCAGGGACCTTCTTCCTGACATAAATCTTTACTGTTTTCAAAGATATTAAATATTTTACTTTTTGATAAGTTGGCTTACAGAGAGCAACAAGCCATTTAGGTACAGGTATCAGTCATCTGCAAAACTCACAGCTTGTTGATTCAGTTCTTAGCAGAACTGAACAGAAGGAAAAGCTCTTTGACAAATCCATTCTTTTGTTTAGCCTTTCAACTGTTACAGGATACTAGCACTAGAAAGACTTTTTAATATATTTTATTTTACAAATACCAAGCTGTGCAAGCCAAGGTCTGCCTTCAGTTCATCTCACAGATCTCCCCTTAGATTGTGATATAAAAATGCAAACTTAATCACTAAGGCCTGTGTAAGTGGATTCAGGAGTGGAACATGCTATTGGATGGCTCTCCATTATGAACATCAGTGCCAAAAAACCACACTATTGGTATTGAATTCTCTTGTACAGCAACTTGTGTCCTATACAGTGCAAAAATAGGACAGGGGATAATTACAAGCAAGTTTTGTTCCCTTTTACCCAGACTGGAAATGTTTCACCTCCTCATATCCAATTGTCACCTGGGAGATGAGCGAGAGGCCTCTCTCTAGCTCTTATAAAAGTTTTACACTACCCAGGAAATCCTTGTCTGCACTCAAGAGTCCATTATTACCCATACCCTCTATTAATTCTAGAGCAAACTAAAAAGCCCTTCAATGACAATGCCTGAGCAGGTTTCCTCTTAAAAGAGTTTACAAAGTACTGGTGAAGCATGACAAGCAAAGATGCAATAAAAGTAGTTATGTTTGCCACAAGTCTGATTATTTCAACTTCAGGCAGGTTGTTTACATTTTCCTTAACACTTTGGGGCATGGAGGGGGAAACAAGATGTGTTTTGCAGAGTAGAAGACTACACAAAGTTTGGGGTATGAAAAATTATTAAAAGAACGCTACGCATGCACCTTGAGCCGTATAAAAGCATGAGAAAGGGTATACAGAGATATAAGAACAAAAAAATAGACCAAAGGTTTTCAAAAACCTTTGCATTCAGTTACAGGACTTGATTTGATGCAGAGAGAAAGAGGGAAGGACAAAGACTTCTAAACCTCAAATATTCATATCAGTGAACAATGTAAGCAGGCTGTGAGGAGCCAGGTGAGGATCAGGCATCCCAAAAAGAAGACTGTCCAGCTCACATTTTCAATTTTTCTACTTTTTAAAAAAAAAGAGTTCTGAAAGTTTCATCTTACTGTAAGTGGGGGAAAATAAAAAGTAAATAGTTGTTTCTGCTCAGTTTACACTTTTCTCCCCCACTCTCCTTTCCAAGCTCTCTTGGCTTGAACAGCAACACCGTAAAAAAGAAATTATACCATGATTTCATCCTAAGCTTCACGTTATGGACTTAATAGGTCTCTTGGATCTTGCATTTGGAGCTGTTAAAGTTTCTCTGGAAGCTAAGGAGCACAATATTTGCTGGAGGTGTTTGGTTGAAGGGAAGGGGGTGGTTTTATAACAGTCTCAGACTCTTTCAGTCAACAGCCCAATGACCAAAACTAATAGTTTGTACCACAGAAATAAAACTCATCTGTTTGGAAAGATGGATGCACTAAAGCAAGCATCTTCCAAAGTCCCACTAAAACTCTGATACAGAATACGGCATCACTACACTACACAGCCTAGGAAAACACAGTCACATGAGCACTTCAGTCTCCACATGGGGAAAATATTTAGGGAACCTCTACTAAGACATTCTAGGAAAGAGGGTTATGTCAGAACGGCATCCTGGGCCTCCTTTAGTGCTTCTCCTCCTCAGGGTTCAATGTAAGTCTGTGCAGGGGCACAGGAGCCCACGACAGTACCATTGTCCATGTCAGACTACTACAACTGAAACAAGTTAGTCAATAGCAAACATTCGTAAATATTTGAAAGTCATCACACAGGTGAGCAGATGACTTGAAAGCAACTTCAGAGAAGTTTATTTAAATCTGAACCATTCCTGTGTGCAGTCCCCACAAATATATCGGCTCAAAAAATTTACTTTGTACAACTACACTCCACGTGGCCTTTTTCACCATCACCATCTCTATTAAAAGAAAGTTATCAGACTTCTCAGAAATAAACCACAATAACCACATTGCTGACTTTTCAAAACATAGATGAGGGTGAAAAAAAGGAAGTATTTTTAATTCAACTAACATGAACACTTGGACAATGCTATGAGTAAGTAATGGTGCAACTAAGTCACTTCAAAACACGAAGCCCATCAGAAACCCATTCAGTTAGCTTATGTCCATAATTAATTTGGTGCAAAACAAATAAAGATATTGAAAGTCTGGTTAGGAACTCAGAACTTAAACATGGAATTTGGCAGCATTCACAATCAGGCATGCCCAGATGTCTAATAAATCCAGGCAGAGAGGCACAGTAATTTTTTCTCAAAGAAAGGGACTTATCAGGAGAATATTTTGAACACTAAAAGCATCAGCAAAAGATACTGAATTTTGTTATGTGTGCACAATAACATTTCCATAATTATCATAATCACATTACTCCTTGTCTTCCTAGTTCTACCATTTCTGAATGTGTCACATCTTGTCAAACATGACAACTTCTGTCAAACCTTCTGATGGAACTCTCAGACCTTAACTCCTCAATGATTCCTTTAAGGAACACCATAAATGAGAATATAGTACTTAATTTGTGAGGGATTGTTCTTTTTTGGTAACTAAAGCATCACTTGAGGTATTAATGCAAATTTCAGAAAACACATATACTGTGATAAATTCTAGTAATTTTCTATACATTCTACAGATTGAAAAAGTATTTTAAGTAGATTGGGGAACTTCATAAAGGATTTCTTTACTATATACTGTCTCATCTAGTAAAACTGACATTCTACAGTCTTCTTTTAAAACAAACGAAAATAAAGCAATCATGTTACTAACTATACTTTTCCTACAAGATGTTAAGAACACTGTATTTAAGCAGCCAGCAGAAGAGGACCTAGAGCACAACAACAAAATCACATTTTTATAAGGCACTAGCTGAAAAGCAGCTGTTGTGTCAAACAGTATTTATATTTTTGTGCTACAGAACTCATCAATAAAAGAAAGACAGAAAATGCTGAATCTGGGACTTCAACTGCCAGACACATTTCTAATATTTTGTATCAGTTCCACAGCATAACACCTGCAATAAAACTCCTGAAGCTGATGTAGGTAGCACTCATAGGTTGAGTACCTGTGGCATTCAAAATGTTCAGCTCACAGCTGAAGACCAATCCATGTGATTCATGCAGGCAGGAGCCTGAGAGCCATTTTTTTTGTCTTTGATTTAATGGCAGCTACAAGAGACCCTTTGTCCATCCTGAACAACAATAAATTTCAAAGGTATTTTGTCACAAAAGGAAATCAAGACTCCCAAGTAATTGAGTCCTATTAATTACCATATAGTTACACGAGTCTGTCTTTTTCATAGAGCTATTACAGATCCTTTCCAAATTGTAACTCCACCAAGAATTTATAACTGGAAAGAGTAAGACCCTCATAATCATGAGCACCTATTTAACAAACCAAATTATCAACTCCATTCATGTTCACAAGCTGAGTAGCACCTATCAGCAAATTAATATTCTCTAAATCCTTGCATCTGGAAAAAAGCAAAGCTTTTAAGTGAACCTAGATACAAAACCACTAATAGACTTATCATTTATCAGCAAGCTAACATTTCAGGCCAAATAACGTGACTTATTCATGCTAATTCTTACGTTGAAGTCTATGAGATTACTTGCATGAGCTACCCTTATTTTGGCCTTCAAACTCAAGTGTAGTGATCAGTTTTAAAGCCAAACTGTGTTTGCCAAGGCCACTGATCATGTTACATATTAAGAACTAACAATTGTCCAAATTTAACAAGAGTTATTGTCCCATGAAGTCCAAAATTTTCTCAATCTGCCAACACTCTGCAGTTACTAGTGGAAGACCTGACTAAAAGCACTCACAGCACAAAAACTATATAAACTGAGTAATTAACTTGAGAATGGGAATTCAGTCCTTCATCTCTCTCCAACTGGCCCTAATCTGAGCCAATTTCTGTTGATGTATTAGAAACAGAAGTTTTAATATTAAATTCAGAAGGTACTGAAGAAAAAAGAACATGCTAACAAACTCCATTTGATCTACAGAATTACCTTAAGATACTAAAGTAATATTAATAAAGATATCAATAACACTAGTTCACTTGGTACCATAGTAGAAATAACATAATATTATCTTGCAGCGTAGGTAGAAAATTTTGTGGCCCCAATTAGTATCTGAGCAAATTTTTTTATGTGCAATTTCTTTCCTGCATCTTTTTTCAAAGCATTTCGCTTCAGAGATTTGTCTTCATCATTAAATTATAAGTGTGCTTCCTCAGTGGAGACAAGTATTTGGAGATCCTCCTAAGCAAAGACATGTTTTTTGTTCTTTAGTTTAATTCAACAAACACACTACTGGTCACCTAGCAGAGGAACAAATCCTGCTTGTTTCCCCCATGGAAACAGTTACAGAAGTATGCTTTCCACTTGGGAATATCCTTATGCTCGAAAGCTTAAGAGCAGGAGTACCAGTTTGTGCAGCTCTCTTCTAGTGATGATGTAACCTGTCAGCCTATGCAAGCAAAAGGGAGGAACATGGTCTGAGTAGACACATGTAACGCCAGATTTACTTTTTCAGTACAAGTGACAGAACTGAAGACACAACTAATTTGCTTTGGGATTGATAACTCTTAGATCTGGAGGTGGTAAACTCTATTTTGGCTCACGTTGAAGCCCATTCCACCACACCTTCAGTGTTATTCTAATTGCTTTGAGCAGGGAGGTTGGCCCAGATGTCCCACTGTGGTTCCTCCCAACCTTAACAGTTGTGTGATTTCATGTAAGTCAAGACCAGCCTAGGCTTGTACAGTCACACATTTAATTTGCTGGATAAGCACACCTTCAACTAGTTTACAAACATTTATTCCCCATTTCCACACAAATCAATGCAAGAAAATAACACAGTAAAAGAAACAGAGTTCAGTACTTTAACAAATACTGCCCATTCATAACAAAACCTATATATTTGCAAAGCAAAAATGAATTCAGTCAAGAAAGGATGCATCCAGTACACTTAGCCAGTGGACATGACAAAAAAAACCTCAATCTCTCCCCCCCCACCGAAATAATTATTGTGAACAAAAGGTGACTCTGAAGACATCCCTTTCAGTGATACAAGTTTCCTTGCAGAATGTATGCAAAAGAAGCAGGGAAAACTTTCAAGCTGAATATATTCTTTGCACCCGTTCCCACAGAAAACGGGTGAGAGAGCAAGCCCCGACCCAGCCTAGCAATACCGTCCCAACGGGACGCTGCCCTGTCCCTTCGCCTAAACCGCATTCAAACCTCACCAACGCCTCTGCCAAAATCACTCACTTTTTAGGCCAATTTAAACACGTTACTGAACGTTTTTCGCCGTTGACTGATTAAGCGCTTAAAATAACGCAGGAAAGCTGAAGGAGAGCTTTCCACCAGCAGCAGCACCGAGCGCTGTACCTGGAGCCCGGCGCGGCGCCGCTCAGGACGGAGCCCGGCCGCGCCCCGCAGCCCCTCACGGCGGCCTCGCCCCGCACGGGCCCGCCGCGAGTCCCAACGGGCCCGGCCCCGCCGCGGGACCTCCCCTCAGCCCCCGGCCGGGAAAACCCGCAGTGCCGCGCCGAGGGGCTCCTTGACTAAGCGGGAGCCGCGGGACCCGCCTGCGGCGGTCGGAGCTCCCCGACCCGCGCTCCTCCGCCCGCCACCGCCGCGTCCGCGGGACCTCTCTCCCGAACCTCGCTCATTTCTCCGAGGAGACTCGGCGGGAAAGCCCATCCCAAGGGAGCCGCGCACCTCCGCCGCCCGGCCCCGCAGAGCCGCTCACCTCCGCCCGGCTCAAGGCGGCTCCCATCCCCGCACCCCGCCGCGCTGCCGGTCCCTCCCGCCCTCGGGAGCTCCCCGCC